>NW_021025295.1:1208889-1280166 GCF_004153795.1 Camellia sinensis
CTCTCTCTCTCTCTCTCATACACAGTGCCTCTCCTTCGCTTCTCTCTACTCTCTCTCACTCTCGCAGATACACAGTGCCTCCTCAGTGCCTCCATCACTGTCTGCGATGTCATGCCTCCGCGATGCTTCTCTCTACTCTCGCACCTCTCCACCTTCACAGATCGCGGCCGTTTGCTGTCAAATTGTCTATTGCAGGAAGATGTTGTAGCATTGTTTAATATGTGATTTCAATGTATACAGCTCTGTCACACTCTCACTTATTTCACTCTTTCATTGCTTTTGAGAGTTGTGCTTTGAGCCTTGTTTGTATGCTAACATGCGAGCATGTTTTTCTAGCTTTTTATGCTTTAATTTCAGCATGCTTAGGCCACTGTTTGGGCATGTTTTAACTCTTCCTAGAGCTGGTTTGGTCAGTTGAGCTTTGTATTGCATGCCTCTAGTGTAGTGCTCTTCATTAGTTTAGTGTTTTTGGCTTTTGAGCATGTATTGCATGTGTTGCTTGCATGATTTAGGGTCTTTTTGCATGCCATATCAGCACTGAAAGTCTGTAACCTCCCTTTATTCTTCACTTTTTCATTTGTTTTGAAATTGACCTTGAGCGCCTTGTTGGCTTGAGTGTGAATTTGAGGCTCTCATGGACAAAGGACAAATTGGTAATGTAAAATGTGTAAACAAAATATGACCAGTAAAACTTGAGCAAGTTAAGCATGTTGAGTTGCATTGCATGTGTTTGGATCGGACGTTTATCCAAACAGAAGAAATGTGGGGCGTTTCATACTCAAAGTGATGAAACATGCCACTTTTCTTAGTCACCGACACCCTTGATCATGCATGATAGGGTGGCGGTCCTTCGAGTCTTATTTGTCCATTCATTAAACTTGTACAAGCTTGACTCTTTGGCCATCATGCATTGAAAATGCTTGATTGGTGGCTTGAGAGCCAAGTGCCATACTCCTTTGACCTTGAGAAATGATAAGGAGAATGGCAGTACACACATTCCTTGAAAGATAAATTGCTTTGCCTTTCTTGCTCTCTGTTGCAGCAAAACAGAAGTTTGGAAAAAAAGGGTGGCCTATCGACCGCCTGAGGTGGCCAACCGACCAGTTGTGGTGGCCGACCGGCCAATTGTGGTGGCTGATAGCCACATTCTGTGGCCGACCGGCCAGAAAAGAAAATTTGTTCAAAAGTGTTCCTGTGTTGGAGCAAAAGCAATCTGGAAGTTGGTACAATGTTCAGAGAACAAATGAATACAAACAGATGCATCCGATGGCAAGGCGATGGATTTTCAGGAGAAGCAACTGAGCATGCATGCATCTCTCGCCCCGAGGGCCAATTAATTACTTTTAATTGCTTGGAATTGTAGCTAATTCATACAAGTGTTGTAATTAATTAGCTTAATCCGTTTTGTAATATTTAGCTAGCTTAGAACAGTTAGTTAATTTATTTCAAATGTTGTAATAACTAGCTTAGAATAGTTAATTTGTTTCATTTTGTACTAATTAGCTTAGCTTAGTGTAGCTTAGCTTATTTATTCGGACCCTCCTTCGCGAGGGTGCAATGTTGTAATAAGCGTGCGCGTGTGTGTGCATGTCTTCCAACCCCACGTCTTTCTCCGTTTTATTTATCCTTTTTCGATGGTTAGATTAGGGGTCATATTTTGATTACCATACCTTATACTTGCATGTTTGCATCATTCATTTGTCTTGTATGCACCGAGGCTTGGCACATTATTTAAACTGCATCGTATTTCAAATACACTTCTTTGAATACGTGTATCAAATTGTTGCATTCATATGCCATCTTAGGTAGCCCAGCCTATTAACTGCATTATTAAATGTGTTGCATTAGGCATCTAACATAGTTAGGATCATGCATTGTTTTTAACTAGCTTTTGTTTTGGCTTGGAGTACTCGGTAAGTTTTACTCTTTAGCATACTTGCATGAGTCTGAGTGTTGCCATGATAGCGTGATTGCTATGAGTCTATTTGCTTAAGTGATTAACTACATGAATGCCTGTGGATGAAGGCCTTGTTGCTTGAATTGGAACAATTTATCGAATGTGAGTTTTAAGCCCATTTGCAAAGTGGCAAATCATGTTTTAAGCCCATCTTGTTTGGTGGCAAATCCGTGCTTTAGCCCACTTGAGGGTGGTAACTTCAAACCATTTTCGAAAACAAACATGAGTTGTTTTGTTCTAATTCTTGCGATTTAGTCTATACTTGCTTACGCGTGCGTCACGCAATAAAGTTAGCTAATAACTGGAATAAGAACACATGAGGTTCATAAAATAACATATCATGATTAGTAGAGGTCGATTTTTGATCGGGCGAGTAGGGGTGGTCATTTCAGGACCTTCCCTTCTCATACCCAAGTTCCTGTGCCGTGGTAACTTTGGTGATGACGAACACATGGCCTTTGGCACGAGTCATGGTTTCCTAAATTTCTCAAAATAAAATATTTAGGTGGCGACTCTGTATCTGGCAAAGTAGTCCATGTTTGGCACTTCTTTCTAAAAACCATTTGAGTATTGCTTTGCATGCCTATAGTGTAATCCACTTCACTAGTTTCGGTATTTGGGCCATCTAGCATGCATTGTGTGAGGTGTTTGCATGATTCGGGACCATCTTGCATGTCATTTCAGAGCTGAAAAATATGTGATTGTATGCCATATTTCATGCTTACCATGCTTTAGTGGAGTTGCACTTTGTGCCTTAGGTTTGGTCCCTTGCATTTGTGCATGTTTGCATGTGTGTTGTTGCTTTATTTTCATCATGTATGGCCACTGATTTGAGTGTAGCTGAGGCCCATATATTTTAGTTGAAGTCCATCTTGCGTTATGTATGCCATATCCATGTTGTCGCATGCTTGATCGTCGCATTGTGTATGCCTTGTTCATATCTTCGTGCATGTCCATCTTCATATGTGCATTGCGTATGCCATATAGTTCATGTGCATTTAGTATGCCTTTCTTAGTTCATAGCATTGTGTATGCTAGTTTCATGTTTGCATGTCATCCCTCGCATGCTAGCATGATTAGGTTGCATTGCGTTTAGGGTTGCATGCTAGTCGTATTGTGTATGCCATATATATTGCATTGTGTTTGGAATAGGGTTTAGTCTAAACACGGGAAACGAGGGACGTTTTGTACTCCAAGTGACGAAACATGCCTCGATTCTCGGTCGCCGACACTCCAGATTACCCATGATGGAGTTTAAGCCTTGTTGTGTTTATTTGTGCATTCATTTTACATCGAGTCATGCAATCTGACTCCTCGGCCATCATGCATCGAGATGCGTGATTGGTGGCACGAGGATCGAGAACTACACTCCCTGGAGCTTGTGCAATGACGGGGAGAGTGGTCATGCACACATATGTTGAAAATACTTTGCCATGCCCCTTTCTCGCTCTCTGTTGCAGCAAACCAAAAACTAGTAGGAAAAACTGGTCGGCAGTATCCCTACGGGTTCCCATAGTGGAGTTTCAGCCTTCTGGAGCTTTGTACAGTACTCTGGGACATGTTGCAAACAGAGGCAAATCGGGGCATCGCGATGGATTTCCCGACGAGGCGACTCGAGCATGTATGCATCCCTTATCATTCAAATCAGAGCTGAGGCGGTCCATCATATGTAGTTTGCATGCTAGTTCATTTGCTTATTTAGTTAATTTTTTAATTAGCTAATGTTGTGTAATAATTAGCTTGATTAGCTTAGATTTGCTAGTTGGTTGTGTATTATTCATTCAGACCCTCTGAGGAGGGCAATGTTGTAATAAATGTGCGTGTGTGTGATGTATGTCTTCCAACCCCACGTCTTTCTCCCTTTTACTTACTTACTTTCGATGGTTAGTTTTAGGGCACGTTTCTATTAGCATCCTTATGTTCGCATGCTTGCATCCATTCATCTGTCTTGCATGCACCAGGCTCGGCGCATCATACTAACTGCATTGTATTTCAATTCCAAGTTGAATACATGTTATCTGTTGCATTTCATATGCCATGTTTAGAATAGCCGAGCCTATCTTAGTTGCATTTTGCATGTGTTGCATTAGCCATCTTAACATGAACTAGGATCATGCATTGATTACTAACTAGTTTCTGTTTTGGATTAGAGTACTCGGTGAGTGTTTATGCTTTAGTGTCCTTGCATGCGTGTGAGTGACTGCCATGATAACATGCTTACCATGAGGCTATTTGCTAATGTGATATAACTGCCTGAATGGCTGTGGGTGGAGGTTGGGCTATTTGAATTGGAACAATGCATTGAATGAGAGTTTTAAGCCCACTTGAGGGTGGCAAATCCACGTCTTAGCCTACTTGCGAGTAGCACCATCAAACCATCTTTCAAATAAACAAACATGAAATGTTTTGTTCCAACTCAAATGATCTAGTCTATACTTGTATGTTGTGTGCATCACATAGTAATTCTAGGCTAGTAACCGGAATAAGGGCACATAACGTTTTCAAAACTCGATATCATGGTTAGTAGAGGCCGATCTTTGATCGGGCGAGC
The DNA here is from genome assembly GCF_004153795.1 of Camellia sinensis. NCBI lineage: Eukaryota > Viridiplantae > Streptophyta > Magnoliopsida > Ericales > Theaceae > Camellia > Camellia sinensis. The sequence goes on from NW_021025295.1 coordinate 1,213,398, forward strand.
GGGGGTGCTCACGAAGTGACCTTCCCCAATCGTACCCAAGTTCCCGAGCCGAGGCAACTTTGGTGATGACGGACACGTGGCCTTAGGCACGAGTCAGGGTTTCCTAAATCTCCCAAAATAAAATATTTAGGTGGCAACTCTGTATCTGGCAAAACAATCCATGTTTGGCACTTCTTTTGAAAAATCTGTTTTGAAAAATGATTTGCCGGATTTGGACTCTTTGATGATTCATCGGTCTTGCATTGCACTCTGCGAGATTAGATATAGGACCATGACATTGAGTCCAAACTGTAGTAAGCCCCAACGAACAAAATGGGATTTCCTTCCGGGACGTTCGGGGACGTCTACACTCATCTACCTCTAAGTCGATCCAATCCAACACGTGCGATGGATCCGGCTCATATTTCCGAAGCACACAAATATGAAACACGTCATGAACCCTGGAAATTTGTGGCGGTAACGCCAAACAGTAAGCAACCTCCCCAATCCGCTCAAGGATCTCAAAAGGACCGATAAACTGAGGGGGCAACTTCCCACTCTTCCCAAACCTCATCATGCCCTGCCTAGGTGATATTTTCAAAAAGACATGATCACCCACCTCAAATGGCAAAGGTCTCCTCCTACGGTCGACGTAACTTTTCTGGCGACTCTGAGCTGTAGCTAGCCTCTTACGGATAAGTGCAACTTTCTCCGTAGTTTCTCGAACCAACTCTGGACCTAACAAAGGTGCATCACCCACCTCGGCCCAACACACTGGAGATCTACACGGTCGACCATACAAGGCCTCAAACGATGCCATGACAATACTCGATTAGAAACTATCGTTATACACAAATTCCACTAAGGGTAGGTGTCTCTCCCACGAACCCTTAAAATCAAGGACACAGCCTCTAAGCATATCCTCAAGGATCTGAATAGTACGCTCGGACTGCCCATCAGTCTGAGGATGATACACAGTACTAAAAGTCAATCTAGTGCCCAAGGCACTCTGCAAACTCTGCCACAACCGAGCAGTGAAACGCGGATCTCTATCCGAAACAATCGCCACAGGGACCCCGTGCAACCTTACTATGTTCCTAATATACAAGTCGGCAAGATAATCTACCGAGTCCCTTACGCACATAGAAATAAAAGGCGCCGATTTAGTCAATCGGTCAATGACCACCCAAGTGGCATCACTACCCCGTTGAGTCCTTGGAAGGCCTACAACGAAGTCCATCGTAACATGCTCCCACTTCCACTCAGCTATAGGCAAGGGTTGCAACAAACCCGCTGGCCTCTGATGCTCGGCCTTCACTTATTGACAAGTAAGGCACTTTGATACAAACAAAGCCACATCATTTTTCATACCTCTCCACCAAAACTGGCGACTAAGATCATGATACATCTTTGTGCCTCCCGGATGCACCGCAAGACGCGAATGATGAAACTCTCGAAGTACTTCCTCTCGGCAAGACTCCGGTACAAACAAGCGGTCACAGTATCTCACGCTCAGGTCGGGATACAAGGTCAAACCTCTTTCTACCTTCCCATTGGAAATCTTCTCTCGAAACGATTCTACCTCAAGGTTACCCTTCTGCGCTTCCAACACTCGGTTCACAAGTGTAGATTGTGCAACTACTGAAAACAAAGCTGCGAATTCAACAGATTCGCCCAGTTGCAAGTCAAACTCATTAAGAATACCCAACATTTCCCATTCTCGGATGGCGGTAGAAGCTACACTGCCAATTGGTTTTCTACTCAAAGCATCGGCCACAACATTAGCCTTCCCGAGATGATAATTCAACTCAAAATCATAATCCTCTATGAATTCCATCCACCTCCTCTGCCTCAAATTCAAGTCCTTCTGTGTAAACAAATACTTCAGGCTCTTATGGTCAGAAAACACCTCAAATCTCTTACCATACAGATAGTGCCTCCAAATCTTCAAGGCAAAAATCACAGCTGCTAGTTCTAAATCGTGGGTAGGGTAATTCCACTCATGTATTTTCAACTGTCGTGAGCCATAGGCTACTACTTTACCCTCTTGCATCAATACACAACTTAGACCTTCTCGTGAAGCATCGTAATAAACTAAATAACCCAAACCCCTCTCCGGTATAATCAATATTGGAGCAGTGGTGAGTCTAATCTTAAGCTCTTGGAACGACTTCTCACAAGTCTCACTCCATACGAATTTGATTTCTTTCCTCGTCAACTTAGTCAAAGATGAAGCTAGTCTAGAGAACCTTTCACAAACCGATGGTAATACCCGGCCAACCCCAAGAAACTATGAATCTCGAAAGCATTCTTAGGTTGTGCCCAATCTTGCACTGCCTCTATCTTGGATGAATCTACAGTCACCCCTTCCTTTGATACTACATGCCCTAGAAATTTAACCTCTTCCAACCAAAAGTCATATTTCCCAAACTTAGCATACACCTTATGGGCTCTAAGTAACTCAAGTACTACTCATAAATGTTCCTCATGCTCCTCCTTAGAAGGTGAATAAATTAAAATGTCGTCCACAAAGACAACCACAAAATGATCTAAGAATTCACGGAAGATTCGATTCATTAAATCCATAAACACAGCTGGAGCATTAGTTAGCCCAAAAGGCATTACAAGAAACTCATAATGGCCATGCCGCGTACGGAATGTCGTCTTAGGGATATCCTCCTCTCTTACTCTCAACTGACGATAACCTGATCTCAAGTCTATCTTAGAGAAACAACAAGACCCCTTCAACTGATTGAACAAATCATCTATACGAGGCATTGGGTACTTATTCTTAATAGTAACCCTGTTTAACGTTCGATAATCAATACAAATCCGTAATGCTCTATCTTTCTTTTTAACAAAGAGAGCCAGCGCTCCCCAAGGTGAAGTACTAGGGCGAATAAAACCCTTATCGAACAATTCCTGGAGTTTTTTTTGGGTAAATAAGTCATAAATTAAAAACAAAAGAATACAAATACAAAGGGCATACCCCAAACCCTACCAAACACTATACAACAAAGAAATAGAAAACAAAAGACAAACGGGAAGCACCATGGCACACCAAACCGAAAAAAACAAAAGGAGAGGGGCCCACTTGCTAAACAGAGCAAAATAAATAGGACAAAATAAGGCATACGAAAGATATGTTAAAGGGCCCCATGGAGAACATGAGGACCATGAACATACATATAAGCAGATAGTAGCCTAAAGAAAAGGGAACAAATAACCCTATACAACCCGCTACGAAGTCCCCAAAAGCTTGAGAAGTAACTCAAGATCAAAACAGAAACATACATGTCAAGAGAATAAATAGATTACCCTTGCACAGCCCGCAAGGGAAGGCAAAACTAGCAAAAATAAATACAAGCATTTTCGACAAATGAGACTAAAAAAACCAAATTGCATGCTACTAGCATCCAGAAAACCCATAGATCTGCCAGCATCCACAGCAGCTGCAACATTGATCCATAAACTCGGATGATTAGTAAAACCTTACAACACTCAACCCACATATATGGACTCCACCATGCATTGGGAAACTGATTAGACACCTGCTAAAACAATAAGAAAATATATACAGATATATGTAAACATTAGATGATTCTTTCACTTTTGGATGGAAGGAGGGATGGTATTTGTTCCTCACAAACTCAACCCACAGCGGTATATAGCAAACCTCACACCAATTACGAAGAGACTGCAACAATAGCAAACAATTAGAAACACACAATATATACTCACTTCCACTCAATCCACAATTTCTGAACTCACAACACTCAAGCACCAGCTGCATCTACCAATAAGCTATCCTTGACCTGATTTTAGGATAGAGTTTGGGAGGGACCACATCACCATAAACCAAGCATTTGTCACCTCCTCTTTGAAGCTCGAAATGGACAAGATCCTGTTTCTCACAAGGCTTCTAATTCTAGCTTGCACAGCCACCTCAGTGGATTTTGAGCCTTCGAAAATCATGCAATTTCTCTCAGTCCAAATACAGTAAACAGAAACAGTAAACACAAGTTTAGAAATAGTGGTAGCCAAAGATTTGCCCTTGATATTCATGTTTAACCAATCTACCAAATCTATCCAATCAAGATAAGGAACAGTCAAATTGCACATACCCTGCATAACATTCCAGACTCTGTAAGAGAATGGGCATTTAAAAAACAAGTGATTATGGTCCTCAAGCCCAATCCCACAGAGACAACAAATAGAAGAGTTGCTAGTACCAAAGACAACAAGCCTATGAAGAGTGTTTAGTCTATTACGTATAGCAACCCAAACCATAGTACTAATTCTAGGAATATGAAACTTGAACCATAGGATCTTAGCCCAAACAACTCTAGAACCATGGGTCCTCCACTCATCCCACGCAGACTTAATGGAGAATTGCCCATCAGAAGATGACAACCACACCACCTTATCATTCACTAACGAAGGCTTCATATCCGTCAGGACAGCAGCCTTAATCTCATTCAACTCCCAAGTACGACACACAAGCCATTTCCACCTAGAGCCATAGATAACAGCCTCCACTTTAGCAAACTTCTAGATCCCAGAGTCAGAAATATCTGTCTCCAAATCTATTAAGAAGAGGCCCAAGAGGGAGCCAGTTGTCAAACCACAAAAAGGTAGCCTTCCCATTACCAACATTATATTTAATCAGGGGAGCAATAATGCTCCTCAAATCAAGAAGCTTTCTCCAGACCCAGGAAGGGTCACTAGGAACTTTGAGGCACCAAAAATTTCTACCCTTCAACAAGTAAGACTTAACCCATTGACACCACATGGATTGCTCACCCCCCAACAACAAAAACCAAACATGCTTGGCAATAGTAGCTTTATTCCACACCTCAATAGATTTAAACCCTAGACGACCCTCATTCCGAGGAACACAAAGGTGCACCCATGCAACTTTTGCTCCAGACTTTTTCAAATCAAGACCATTCCAAAAGAAAGCCCTCATACAAGATTCAATCTCCCTTACCACTTTCTCAGGGAGAATGAATAGCGAAGCCCAATAAACCTACATAGAGAACAAGATAGATTTAATCAATTGGGCTCTCCCTGCATAAGACAACACTTTATTGGTCCACAATTGAATCCTCTTGGTAATCCTAGCCACCAATTGATCACAATGTATTTTACACAGTTTAGTTGAGATAAGAGGAACCCCCAAATACCTCACAGGGAGATTCCCCTCTTTAAAATCCATAATGGAGAGTAACTCACCCCTCAAGTGACAATCCATACCCGCAAAAAACATATGACTCTAAGGAGGGCTAGGGGATAAACCAAAGAGCCCTTGGAATTCATCAAGAACCTCCTTGATAAGAGACACAGAATTAATGTCCCCTCTGCAAAAATTCATGAGGTCATCAGCAAAACAAAGATTAATAATTTTATTCTTCTCACGCCTCCAGTGGAACTTAAAATTAGGACTCTCAGCTTTCTCAGCCAACAGTCTATCTAAAACCTCCATAACAATAGCAAACAGGTAAGGGGAAATAGGGTCTCCTTGTCTAAGCCCTCTAGCACCCCGAAAATAGCCACAAAGCTCCCCATTAATACAGATCGAGAAAGAAGGACTAGTAATGCAAGCCCTAATCCAACCAATCATCCTATTAGGGAAGCCCATACCAGCAAGAGTATCAAAAATGAAATCCCATCTCACATTATCATAGGCTTTCATGATATCAACCTTCATTGCATACCTAGGAGACCCATAACCTCTATGATAACCTCTCATCAATTCTTGGGAAATGAAGATATTATCTGAAATCCTCCTCTCTTGAACAAATGCAGACTGGACTGGATCAATAACATCAGGGAGAAGCATTTTAATCCTATTTTCCAAAATTTTGGCAATACACTTATACACCGTGTTACAACAAGAAATATGTCTATAGTCACCCACTTTGCTAGGATTTGGAACCTTTGGAACAAGAGCAATAGCGGTACTATTAACCTCTTTAAGAAGTTCACTGGAATAGAAGAACGACTTAATAGCCTGAATAACGTCCCTACCAACTACATCCCAGGAATACTTAAAAACCTAGCTGGATAACCATCAGGCCCAGGAGACTTATTACTATTGAGAGAGCGAAAAACACTCTCAATCTCACACTCAAAAACATCAGCAGTCATCTCTTCCGCTTGAGCAGGAAAGAGCTTCCTCTTAATAAGCTTCTGGACTCTAGACCCACCATTGTACCTATCAACAAACGGCTTCCCCAAAAACCCCTCAAAATAAGAGACAAAAACAAATTTGACATCATACGGATCAACAATAATGCTCCTATCATCCAATGTAACACTACTAATTCTACTACGGTTTCTATTATTATTAATAGAACGGAAAAAGAACCGACTATTACTATCACCCAAGCTAAGCCATTGAATTCTCAATTTCTGGGCGGCAAATGACTCCTCCTCTTTGCAGAGTTTAGCAAAATTAGCACAAAGATTCCTCTCAAGGGATTGAAGATTAGAGTCACCCGGATTTTTATTAAGCTGAAGCTAAACTCGATCTAGATCCTCTTTGGCACAAGAAGTTATCACCGAGATATCACTAAAATGCTTCTTATTGAGAGTTTTAAGCTCAGGGTTTAAAGACCTAAGCTTATTGCAAATCCTAAACAAGGGAGAACCTTTGACATACTTACACCAAACACCTCGAACCACGGGTATAAAATCCGGATGATTAGCCCACATGTTAAAAAATTTTAAAGGCTTACACACCCTACGAATTTTCAAAGGCACAGTAACAACACAAGGATGTGATTAGAGGTCCCAGAAGGATGGAAATAAGCATGGGAGTGAGGCAAATTATTGAGCCACACCCCGTTAACCAACGCCCTATCAATCTTAGAAGAAATAAATCTATCCTCACACTATTTGTTAGCCCAAGTAAACTGGCAACCCCCATAGTTCAAATCACCAAGCTCGGATTGATTAATAAACAAGTTAAATTCATTCTTACAAGACGACCAACTATGGTCCCCTCCCACTTTCTCATATGGGAACCTAATAGCATTGAAATCCCCAAGAGAATACAAGGAAAGTCCCTATAAAATTGAGCCAAAGCCTCCAACTTATTAAATAGAGGCCTCCTTAGGCCATACGTATTTTGAGCATATACAAAATAGGCAAAAAAGTGAATATCCCCATTTAAAACTTTAATTTTACACCACATGTGTTGATCAGAGCTATCCAAGACATCAATAGTACAAAAAACAGGATTCTAACAGACCCAAATCCTCTCCAAAATAGCATGCTCATAGTTAGAAAAACTTACCCAAACATGCAAAACATGGTTAAGAATTCTAACATGATTACTATCAATCACTTTAGTTTCAAGCAAACGAACAATATTAATGTCCTCCTTCTTCAAAAACTTAGCAACTTCTCTTTGCCTACTAGGATCATTTATACCCCTAACATTCCAAGCACAAATCTTTATACACATAAAGAAATACATACAAAGAATCACACACACAACACTCTGGGGATAGCACATAAAGACAGGATTTACCTCTTTTTCTTCTTACGGCTACTAGAAGAACCAGTAGCCTTAGGAGCAGCAGGTTTAGCAGCACTTCTCAGCATCCTTTGAGTCAACATCACTCTGTCAGCCACTTCCTCTTCCAAGCTTAAAGAATTTGCTTGGATTTCAAGATCAGGTTCTGAAGGATCCAATATAGATTAGGGCACCTCAGACCCAACTTTCACAATCTCTGATGATGAACTAGGAATTGACACCACTTGAACATCACAAACATCCTGACCCCCATATTTCCTTGCAACATCAGTGACCTCCATTGAGGCATTTATCTCAATCTTGGATAATATACCTGCAACTGGGACCTCTTGAACCCCACAATCAACCTGATCCCCACCTTGCCTTGCTTCATCAGAGACCTCAATTGAGGGTTCACCCACCTTCCTTTTACCTTTAGCCATAACTTTTCTTCATTCCTTATCACTATCCTAAACCTGTTGCTCTGTAAAACTTTGAACAATATTTTCCACTTGAGTTTTGATAGATCTATCATTAGCATGACAAAAAACTTGACATTTAGTACATTTAGCAGGCTTCCATAGATACTCCACCCTCACCTCAATGCTTTCACCCTCACATTTTATAAGGAAATTAGTGGGCAGAATGTAATTAACTCCAATCTCTACACAAACTTTTGCAAATGATACCCTATCTCCATGAGCAGTTAATCTATCCATGTAGAGAGGCTCACCAATAGCACTAGCTATCCTACTCAAACCATCATCATCCCAATACTCCATAGGAACATTAAATACTTTAACCCAGATGGGTATTTTATCAAGTTGGTCCTTGGATAATTTCATCATGCTATGCCATTTCCTGAGCAAAATAAAATGTCCACCAATGAACCAAGAGCCATCCTCTAAAACAGCAGTACTACTATCTATTGTATCAAACATAAAGAAGACAAACCCATTAGCACTAGACAGCACCAACTTCAAACCCTTATTTTTCTATAACCTAGAGGCTTGTGCCCTAATGTATGCAATATTCATATTTTTGTCCAGAAAATGGCCCACAAGAGTAGTTTCCCATTTTTCAATATCATCCCTTTTAGGGAGATCAATAACTATATCATTGTCCACTACAAAGGGAGGAAAGTAACTTAACTTCACAGATGACCTCTGATTAGATGCAACAACAGGCCCAGCTCTTTTCAACAAGTGTAGGTGCTATCCCCTCCCCCACCGCTGCTGAAAATTTATTCGGTCCACCTGGGTAAGGGCCCTGACCCCAACCTCCTCGGCCTCCCCTACTGGCAGCAGAAAATCCCGATCTACCTCCCCTCTATTGACCCCTAGAACTTTGAGCCCCTGAAGCCCATTGAATGTATGGACTCAAATCCAATTCACCCCCAAACTTGTCCGAAGAATAGTTGGGTTGTTGATTAAGTTTAGATACCAGATTCCTAGCCCTGGTCCCAGCCAGGCTATAAGGAAGGTCTTTGAATCTATCAATGACAGCCTCATTTCCCCTTTCCATCTCAACTATGTCTGACCATCTAGACTGGAGCAGGTTGAACGCTGAAGTAGAACCCTGTGAGCCCATAGCTAAAATCTCTGATTGTAGACCTCCATTGACACAACAAAAGATTTCGCACTAGGGCTGAGATTACCTTCACCCCCCATATTTGCACTGTTAGGATCACTCGAAGATCCGCGCTCCTTGGAAAAACCCAACAGTTCAGCTTGCCCTAAACCCAACTTCTCAGGTAAAACCGAAACCTTCGCTTCATCTATAGCCATAAAAGAAACCACTTCTGAAGACAGAGGCTGCATCATCGTTATCAACGAGATATTGAAAGCCTAGAAATTTAGGATTTTCTAGAGAGATGGTAGAGCTTCTCACACTAACCCTAGAGTTGAATCTTCAACTCACTCAATTCAGCAGGTGCAAATCTATATGGAGCCATAGAAATCGGTGCTGTGTCAGGCACTAAATCAATAGAGAACTCGATCTCTTGGTGAGATGGTAAACTGAAAAGATCCTCGCGAAAAACATCTGAGTATTCACAAACTACCCTCGGCAATTCAACTCGAATTTCATCACACTCACTACTCAAAAAACTAGCAAGGAGACAACTAAGTTCACTCTGCCCATGCGAATCATATACCGATGATAAGACTCTATCCACCCAGTCCGCCAAGAAATAAAAGTAATCGCCACTCAAGGTAGATACAGTAACTTTCTGATGGTAGCAATCTATGACAACCCGGTATGACGATAACCAGTCTATACCCAATATAACATCAAAACTAAGCATGTCAATCAATACAAATGCAAAAGGTAATCGACGACCAGCAACCTCGATGTCACAACCCCGACATTCCAATCTTAAAACAGTCTGACCACTAACAAGTGACTCTACACAAATAGGAGATGCTAATTGTGCCAACTCCAAACCCAAAACTGATGCAAATGCATACGAAATAAAAGAATGGGATGCACCCGTATCAATCGGCACATTAGCAACTGAATTGCAAAACAAAAGGGTACCTCTCACTACAGAAGAATTAGGTACAAGGTCTGGCCCTACAACTGTATACATACGTCCACTAGGCGTCTGCTCAAACTGCTCACCCCTCGGAGTATAAGCCTGATGCACAAACTGAGCCGAAGAGACTCCCTGATTGGCCCTTGAGGCCTGTACTGACTATGCTTCTTGGTGACTCTATGTCTGTCTCAATCCAGACACACTAGTTGTACCACCCAACTATGGACAAAACCTCTTCAGGTGCCCCGCTTACCCGCACTGGTAACAAGTGAGCGGCTGGCCTCTTCTCTGACTCTGGCTCCGAAAACGAGCCGAAGATGATGCTCCTCGCTATCCTCCTCCTCTTTGAGGACAAGCTAGAGACTTATGGCCCAACTGACCACACTTAAAGCAAGTAAAATCTCCATGCACACCTCTCCCAGAACCTGAACTCGGTATTGGGAAAGTGGACCTCGACTGAAACCCCTAGGACTACTGAGAGTTAGAACCCCTCTGCCACTTACTGTCCCCTAGGCTATCCTGCCTCCTCTTGGAGCCCCTCATCCTTTCCTCTTCTGCCTGCATAATAGTTTCAAGGTGGGCTGCATACTGCACAAGGCGCCTATAATCTCTAATCATGGAACCGGCCACTCGAAACATGAGTCCGGTCCTCAATTTCTTCTCAAACTTCAGACAGAGGCGTTCCTTAGTCGCCACTAACTCAGGTGCAAACCTGGATAGACTAGTAAAGGTGGCCTTAAACTCTGCCACTGGTGTATTCAGCTGCTTGAGCTGACATAACTGATCCCTCAACTTCTCACTAACAGTGGCAGGCAAAAACTTCTCCTGAAAAGTGTCAACAAATGCCTCCCAAGTCCCTCCAATGCGCCCCTGCGCATACTTCCACCATTGCCCCGCATCCCCTTTTAACTGGAAAGTAGCCAAGGTCACTTTCAACTGATTATCCTCGAATGCCAAGCATCTCAAATGTCTTCAGCCTTCAGTGGCTCCTTAGGGTCACCCAAAAATTCATCCGGATTCGACCGGAAGAACTCTCTCTTCAGAAAAGACGGACCTGCTTCAGCTACATGGGCCTGGACTTGATTCTCAACCCTGAGAATGTCCATGGATTCCCTCAATGCTCCTGCCATCTCGCAGGCTAAGGCGCCCATGGCGTGCTGACCAACTGGCTTGGCCACGTTGGCCTGACCAACTCCCCCTCCTGCGCCGAAATTTCATCTGGTATCAGCATCTCATGCCCCATAGGTCTACCACGTCTACCACCACCACGTCCACATCCAGACATCCTAATAAAGGTGACAACAGCAGATTAGCACATTAACAAATGTGACAACGCTAACTCACTTGTGTCCTAAGCTCGCAAGGTTGAAAACCCTAAAGGGCGGCCTTGACAAAAGTTAGAGTGCAAAAGGAGAGAGTTAATACTCGAGTGAACCCTAACCAAACTACGTAAGGCCTGATTCCCTCCTTTAGGAGACATAGGCAACTTCATCTTGAAGTTCGACCTTAAACACCTCCAACTCAACTGTCCTGTCCATGTGTTTGATCAGGTCATCTTTGTCTGTTCTTTATCTAAGAGTTTGGTTGTTATCTTTATTCTTAGAACTAGTTATAGTGTTGAGTAGTGTTATTCAGTCAAGGGGCAATTTGTGATATTTTGATTCGAGATTGTACATCTCAAGGAATGATTCTGTGCATGTCAGGTGGTGATCCTTTTCGAAAATGGTTTTGGAAAGTTTTAGTAAAAGTTGATTTTGTTCAAATTTTACCTTTTACAACTTACACCATTTTTAGACCAAAAGGAAAATTTTCAGTGCTCACAACTTTAATTTCATTGATTTCAATATGAAGTTCTCCAACTCTCGATACAAATCAAAGTTGTTTTTATTACATCATAAAAACTTGAAAAATAAGGTAAAAGCAATATACTAGGGGCATAGATGCGTCCCCCACTCGTGCTTGTGGAAGCTTCTGATGCCAAAGCAAGCACGGTTTGTGCCTCGTCCTCGAGCCAAGCCAGGCATTCGCCAGAGATGGCTCAACTGAAACCAGGGGCAATGGTAGGGGCCAGAAGCTCTCTCGACCTCCAAGCTGTGAGGTACCTAGCCAAATGTGAACCTTGGATGGAGAATGAAACTAGGTACTCTACCCCCTCCTCTAGGTGGGTCTGGTCATGCCCGAATTGACATTTGAACCGGAAAGGGAAGTAGAATACACAGTGTGTAAGGCTGATCAGCTGTATGCTAGGTATTGTGATGCCCCAAATCTACACTAATGGTTCCAGTCAAAGGAAAGTCACAAATGAGTCCTATAGCCAATAACCAAGAAAGATCCCAGATCGTTGGAGCAGTCAAATTAGCCTCCTTTTTAAGTCCAGCTTTCTTAGGTGGCACACTACCCTTTTGACAGATCTTAAGAGGCATTGACACAAGGTCTCATAAGTGACGAAAGGGATTATATTGGTGTTAGAATTTAAGTACAAAATAATAGAATAATTACGAATATCCTTAATTACAAAAGCTCGTTCCATTAACATTACATCCCAAAAGAAAATTTAAATTTTTATATGAACTTTACAAAACATCAAAAGGAAATTTCGAACTTTTCAAAGATAACCAAATGTCTTCGAAGGTTTCCGGCTCGTCGTCTCCTGCTGTAAGCTCCTCTTTGGCACCTGGCATGATATGCTGTAAGCTTTGAATCCCCAGTAAATGCACATACACCCTATTTCTTTTTCCCAGTCCAATACACAACAACATTTACAAAAAGGCAGAGGAAATGATCATGGCATTTAAGTTCATAGCACAAATTATATGGTTAATTATTAGTAATCTAGAAATCTCCCAAAGAGATTTCATCCTCCTAACTCTAAGAATTGGACGTGGATTATTCGGTATGCCCCCTCTTTTGCTGCTTTGTTGCAAACCTTACCTCAGATGCCTACCAATGGTTATATACCACGCAACGCCAACCGAGGGCCTCAAAAGAGACGGTAATGATGGACCTAGCCCAAATCCCTCATTACACTGAATTACCTAGGGTCCGAATACAACCGCTCCATTCAAGGGTTCCGAAACAACCAGTTGCGCAAGACTTGCTCGTTTTAATCCACTACTAATATCAAATTAACATTCTCATCATTTATGATGTATAACTAGAGTGGTCGTCAACCCTCTTTACCAACCCATTTAGTTTTCCCCTTTTCACATTAAGTTCATTACACATTAGTGGTTAGCACAAGTAAGAGCAAAATAAGGCCATTCAAGGTGAAACTCAAGCATGCAAGTATAACATATTTTACAACAAATATGTCTTGATAGCACAAAAACACTAACTACAACAAGAACCACACTGTCAGAATTTCAGCACTGCACCGGTTCAAAAATAAATATAGGAAAAATATTTTCTAAGGGTTTCAGAAATGTGGCTTGCTGAGAATTTGTAGAGAATCAAGTCTAGTTTTAGAATCATTTTACGGAAGCAGGGTGGCCCTTTTTGATTTTTAGATATTTAAGAAATACACATATCTGCCCAAATTTGACAACTGTTACAAAATTTGTTGTTTCTCTTAAAATACTCATTCATTTCCATTGAAATAATTTTTTTTTGAAAGCTAACCTTCAGAGGAAGATTTTGATATAAAAATGAACATGAGATCACTTTTCTATAATTTTCTAGAATTTCCTAAAATTTCCTATTTTAAATAGGTTCTTGCACCAAGTACTTAGAAAAATAAAAGGAGTCATAAAAACACATCCATGGTCTTATCCAAAATTTTCACATACTCTATATATGTCAACTAATACCCCTTTAAAACAGATTTTGAGTTGATTAAGGTTTGCTATTTAAATAAAATGAAAAACCTTGAGAAAAGCTTGCTGGAAATTGCAAGGAAGAAGAGGAATATTTCGTTTTCAAACCATACATCATCTAACAATGTAGTAACTCTTAGTATCATGTGAAATATATCTTTAGCATGTATTATGAACGGGAAAAACATGATGATTCATTGAGAGAAGAGGTGTGTGAGATTTACCTTGGTTTGCTAGATCTTTTTCCAACTTGTTGCTCTCTTTTTTTCTCTTTTTCTCTCAAGCTCACTTGCACTCCCTTTCCTCCTCTCTCAGCCGTGTGTTGTATGTGTATGGAGTGAAATAAAATAGCTAGCAAGACTTGTATTTATAGGCCAAGGAGGAGAGAGAAGGGTTGGTTTGGTTTGGTTGGTTTGTGATTGGATCCAATTAAGATTTCTGTTAATTGATCTTGATTAAGAGAAAGTAATCCTATTTACTAGTTAATTGGGAGACAAAAAAGATATAGCAATAAATGCCCCCCATTCTTGCATGTTGGTCAAAGATTTGTTGCATATTTGTACAAGATTTGCTATGTATAAAAATACAATTCTAGGTCCTTTTCACCACCACAACCGGCTACCCTATTTACCTATGTGAAAATTGGATTTTTTTTTTGTTAATAAAATATAGAGGATATTTTGTATAAATTAATAAAATATTGGTTGTACCTTTATTGAATAAAATATTAAGGTTTTAGGGCCAAAATGCAGTAATTAAGAAAGAAAAGGGTACAATCTGAAAATTTGAAATAAAACACATGTTTAAGTCATGTAATTAATAAAATAATGATAGGAAAAATAATTCGGGCCACGTTGTGCTGATTCGCAACAAAAGGCGAGATACCAGGCTAAAACTGCGATTACCGAAAATTAGGGTTTTTCTCTTATAATTTTTCATTCTAGGGTTTCTAAATTATTAATTCAGGGTTTTAAAATGTTTCTTGAGTTCTCAGAGTCGATTAGGATTTGCTGATTATCTCGCACAGTCGTTCCTAATTTTCTAGGGTTTAATTTGCAAGAAATGGAGAAACAAGGTTTCTTATTGAAATTCTTCAACTATAAGCGTTTGGGGACATTACAAAAAGTTAGGGCCTCACAGCCGAGTCATGCTGTAGCTCATTTCGGTCAGGTTAAGCCAGAGGCAACACTATGCTATGTCGGCAGCAGACCTATTGCACATCCAGTGGCACCACCACGCCTCGTTGGGGAAATCCACTAGCTATTGGCAGAAGAAATAGCCTCGAGCTGAGTATGTAGGGCATGAGTCCACTACCTTCAGTTTGTCCATTAGTCACACCTAGGAGGGATGAAAGAAAATAGAGATTAAAGAATAGAGAGATATATGTTGAGAGAAAAGTAAGAAAAAGGGCTTTGAGAGAAAAATAGAGCATGAGTGCCGAGTTATGTGAGAAACACATATGAGAAAGGGCGAGAAACATTACCTGAAGAAATAGTGGACGTCCTGCGAATTTGGTAGTCTCTCGCCGATGGAAGGCGTCTAAGCCAATCAAAGTCTTGGCCAGCACCAAGCCAATGCAACTCTTGCACTCTTTCAAACCTTAGGCTACTTCAATCAGCCGAATGCTACACCCGCCAAAATTTGGGGCAAGAAGAAAATGAGTCAGCATACATAAGCAATGGGCGTGTTGCCAAAAATCCCGACAAAGAAGGTCGCCTCGGTCACCGACGTCAAAAAATTGATGAATTAGGCTGGGAATATCCAGCTCTCAATTGTGAACCAAAGATCGAGCCTCATGTAGAGTGAGCCCATACATCTGTCCCAAAGCTTAGATGTGGCCGAGACGAGGCTGAGGTATGATTTCCTCATCACGCCAGGACTCTATTAGCGCCTAAAATTCTTTGATTGTTGGGCATATCTTTTGTCCCCTGAAGCTAAAGACATGTGTAATTGGGTTCCAACATCTAGCCGCGGCATGAAGGAACAGAAAACAAAGCAGAGAACAGCTCAGCGGGAAAAGTGCATTTATGTTGAAACCCTAGAAATTCACCTTTTTCGAGCCATCTAAAGTCGCAATCTAATCCAAGAGTTTTTCGGCGAAAAATAGCTCCATTTGTGGCAAAAACAGTAGCTAGAATGATTTCTGGAGAAGAAATGACAAAGGTGAAACTTTTGTAGAAGATAAGGCATTGAGTGGAAGCCAACTATCAACAATCTGGAGGTTTTGCACATTGGTGGCCGGCAGGCCACAGTGTGTGGCCAACAGCCTTCCTTTTAGCCTACTAACCACCTATGTGTTGGAAAGTGTGGGTAGCTTGTGTTTTGTCTCGTTTTTTTTGTGTCTTGGGTGGTCTTGTTTTGAGTCTTTTGTCCTTTTGTTTTAATCTTTGTTTGTATTTGTATTTGAATTATTGTTATTCTGTGTATCAAGTTTGTACTTGAGTTGTTTTGTTTATCAAATTGTGGTTGTTTTGTTTATCGAGTTGTATATTGCATTTTGTATTTTGGTTGTTAGTCGTTTCATTACCCGATTAAGCATCTTGTTTTAATCAAGTGCTCTTGGTTTCAATTCCCTGTTCATTTCATGTGTATATGGTGCTCATGATGCAAAAATAACAACACTTTTTATAAAATTGTGAGGTTTTATTCCAATCATGGCTTTTTACAAAATAGGAGTACAAGTTTTAAAACAAAATAGAACTTCCAAAAGCTTTACATGTGCTAATGCTATTAACAAAAAGAAACTAAGCAAAAACTACAAGAAAATCAGCGCCAACCATCTCAGGCTCAAGAGGCCCTCTTCGTCCTCTTCTTGGGTGGAGACTCAGAGTTGTCTCCATCAGCACTGCTGTCTGACTCAGATTTCGAGCCGGAACCGAAATCATTGCTGCTCTCTACCTCAGAGCCGAACTCAGCATCACCTCCACTCTCAGATCTCGAGCCATTATCATCTCCACTCTTGAAGGACTCAGACTGTGGACTCACTGCCTCCTCTTAATCTCAGCATCGTCGTCACTCAACACTGGCTCCGAGGGGCTCCTCCTGCCTCGACCACGACACTCCTCTCAGCTGCATGCTGGGGCCTGTCTCTCCATTCCCTCTGCTGCTGGAGGAGGTGGTGATGGTGCAGGTGCGGTCGCCATTGCTAGTGCTCTCGGTGCGGCTGGGACCTGAAAATATATAGTGTTAGCATATCAGATACAATGTATGGTTATAAATGCAGTATGATGAAAGTAGTGGAATGCAATGAGCCGGAGACAGTACAAGTGCAGTATAGTGTGTAAGTGCAGCATATCAGTGTGATGTGACAAGGTTCAAAATACATATCGTGATGTGAATATTAGTGCTTCAATGAGAATGATGTGCACAACAGTGTGGAAAATGATAAAATGCGGGGGAAAATACCTGGATGCCGTGGAGACTAAGCAGTGCCTCCCTCCTCAGTATCATGCTCTCAAACGAAGCTAGTAGCTCGAGAAGTCCCTTAGTGTACTTCGAAGGTGCCTGTAAATGTATTGGGAATGATCTGTATCCGGAAGGAACAATATCAGAAAGAAAATAAAAAGCTTGAGAAGATGTGGTACATACCGGAGGTGCGTCGCGAGCTCTGATGTATCTATGCCCGGCCTCCGCCGACTCGATCGGAATCTGGTAGGACGTCTTGATCGGCCTTCAGTATGTCAGCATGGTCGGGATCTTTGGCCAACCAGTAGCCTGTCCAGCGGGAGGAATCCCTCCAGTCCTGACCCTTGTTGCCTAAGTCCTACCTGCCATGGGAGCACCTGCTGCTCTGCTTGGGCGAATACCCGTCAAGGGGGGCATGAGATGTGTCTGGATGAATGTCGAATAATCTCCCTCCCCAAGGAAGTAGTCAGCATCCAAGCCCCCGGTGAACTGGATCATCTCCTGGAAGGAGAGGCTCTCTATAGTCCTCATAGATGTTGGAGGCTTCATGGGAACTACCAGCTTAGGCAAACCCATAGTTTGGTGCACAAACCGCTAGCCTAGAAACCAGGCTCAGAAAACTGGGCTCTCTAACAGAAGCTAAAAGCGCGAGGCTCCCCAGGCTCCGGCATACTGATCCCTTACTCCAGCCGGCATCGACACCCAAGGCTGCCAGGCGATCTGCAATTAGGGAATATACAGATTGTTAGTTGTCGTCAATTGTTGATAAAACAAAAATAACTGTGAGTTTTGGGTTACCTCCTCCACAGTCACTGTGTCAAAGTACCGGCAAAAGAATGAGAAGGTCTCCCAGGTCCTACGCAAGCATCAGCCGTTATACCGACGAAAGTATGGCACAACGAGAGGAATCTCCACCTCCAACTCCGGAGCAAGGGTCAGGAAATATGCATATACCTAGAGTAGCAAGGGAAAGGCAACAGTGAATATACAAAGTATGAATATAGAGAATGTAGAATGTAAAACGAAGAAGGCAACAGTGAGTGTATAGAAAGTACGGGTGCAATATACAGAATGCAGAATGTGTGATGCAGAAAGCACAATGCATGGATGTAAAGAATGCAGTGTACAGTATACAGAAAGTGCAAAGCAGAAAGCACAGGAATAAATGATGGAAAATGTAAAGCAGAAATGTAAAGCATGCCTCTCAGGCTCTCCAATAGCCTTTGACCCTGTCTTCCCTTTTGCGGGATGTCGAGCTCATGTAGCCATATAGTGTTGTGAGGCCAGCTTCTCCCCAATCATAGAATCGGGCCTGGAGCAGGGTCACTAGAGCGCTTAGTAGTTACAGCCCTACGGTGTTCCACCTGTTTGCAAACAAGGTGGTACCGAAGAGGAACATCAAAAAGTCCCAGGTGTAATGCTTAGGCCATGTTTGGGAAGCGACCCGTTTAGCCAAAAAGCCAAAAAGTCACTAAAAAAACCAAAAAGCCAACAACCCATACCAAAAAGTCAAAAATTCTCTTTTCTCTCTACTTTTTGCACATCTTTTCATAAAAAGCCAAAAAGTTATCCCAAACATACTAGTTTTTTTAGCTCATATTTTAGCCAAATAAGCCAAAAAGTTACTAAATTGGCCTGTTCCCAAACAAGGCCTCAATCTCCTCCAGGGTCTCTGGCTCTCTCCGGCAGATGTGCTCGGTGAACCAGCTATATCGGGCCATGGCTGGTCTGAAGAGATGCGGGTACGCTCCCAGCAAGTGTAGCCAGATAGCCTCCCACTCGCCCATATCCATGTCATAAGGGATCAGATCACCCCCTACTTCTTCTCCCCCTACTTCTTCTCCCATGAGCATGGAGAAGTCACAGGGAGTCATCGTCATCTCCCCGGCGGTGTAGAAGTGGAAGAAGTTGATGGTATCCCACCACTGCTCCACCAGTGCGCCAAGAAGTGGTTGACTCACAATGTGGCGTGATAGCCTAATGCAGAACAACCCGAAGCTAGCCTCGTCGATAATGTAGCATACGCCAGCGGGGAGCTCCAGATACCAATCCTTTACTGACGTCAACGGGAAGCGAGAGTCCTCCTGTGATCAAAACAGTGATATACAGTGATATGAGAATAGGCAGATGAAAGGCAGTGTGAGAAATACAGTGTAAGAGTGTGATTAGGGCAAGAAATACAGTATAACCATACAGTTGAAGCAAGAAATACGATTAAAGCAAGAAATGCAATGTAAAGTAAAGAAAGTATGGGAATAAAATGTATACCTCGGTGGCGTCGTGGGACAAATGGAAATCTAGCTCGCATAGCAAGAGGTCCTCTGGCGCCCATCACGCGAACTCTCTGAAATGCCTAAACCCCCAGGTGGCAGTATATGTGTCCTAGGATGGTATGTCGCCGGATCAAAGGGGTGTACTCCCAGCGGTAATAGTTCGGGCTTAGGCTCAGCCTCCATCTCGGCTGGAGTTGATAACTGGGGTTGAATCTCGAGAGGAGCTCCGTCATGGGGTAGATTGCCACCATCTAGAAAGAAAATGAGAAAGTGGGTGGAAAATGAAGAAAAACAAAGGAAAAAAGGGCAAGCTTGGAAAAAGTCAACCCTAGGAGAGAGAAAATAGAAGGAAAAGTCAAAGCCTGGGAAAAGATGCAAAACCCAAGTGAAACTTGAGGGAAACAAGCCTCAAGTGGTGAAACTCTAAGAAAAAGTAGCAAAATCAAATTTCAATCGGTTTGAAACGGAGGAAACAAAGAAGGTTTAGCGAATCAACTTCACGTGGGGCATTGGAAAATGCATAGAAAGCAAAAATCTAGAGAGAAAAAGTGTCTAGAGAGAGAGGGAGGAATTTTGGACATGAGGAAGTGAGGAAATGAGCCCTTGTATCCTATACTTTAAGACCCGTGCACGAAAGAGCAAAAAACCCACGATCTGTCATCGTTGGCCAGTAGGCCACCATTGGTGGTCGGCAAGGCTCATTGGTGGCCGGCAATTGTAAGTCAAGGTCGGCAACCCCCTCCAGTGGCCGACAAGTGGCCTATGGCCCTCTTTGGTGTCCTGATGCTGTTTTGTGCCTCTGTTTCCTGAGTGGTGTATGAGAAGTTTTTTGGTTTAGTAACTTACAACCGTGTTCTGGCACGTGACTGTGTCCCACTTGCTGCTATGAACATAGTGTATCCTTTTGTTGTTGCAAGTCTTTGAGAGGTAAATCAGAGGTTGCATCAAGTATTGCTTTTAGTTTTAGTTTAATCGAAATAGCATCTTTGTCATCTTTCTTTTCTCATATACGTGTGTTGCACGCATCCTTTGCATCATGTTATGAGTCAAGCGTAGAATATACATCTTGTTTCACGCATAGAACATGCCTTCAATTAACATTGTATCCTGGTTGTTTATCTCGCATAGAACATGCATTTTCACTGCACCGCACTTGTTAAGCTTTTTACTTTCTTCCTTTGTCAACACAGACAAACAGTATTGTATGTACGATTCGTTCAAAAGAGTTCCAGTTGAAGTTCTTTGTGCATCTATTGCACTCGATCACTTTTTGCATCTATCGCACTTGTTTACCTTCGTGCATCTATCGCACACCATTCTCCTTTTACATCGGGACGTACGAAGTATGCGCTCAAGTGGTTGTTTCTCAGGACGCATAAAACGTGGCGCTGGGCGGGTTTTACCTCAACACGTGTGAAACATGGCCCCAAGCGATTTTTGTTTCTTAGGATGGGTGAAATGCGGCCCTGGGCGGGTTTTACCTCAGGACATGTGAAACACAGCCCCGAGCTTTTCTTGTTTCTTAGGACGGGTGAAACATGGCCCTGGACGGGTTTTACCTTGGGACGTACGAAGTATGCGCCTGAGTGGTTGTTTCTCAAGACGCGTGAAATGCGGCCTTGGGAGGGTTTTCCTCAAGATGTGTGAAACATGGCCCCGAGTGGTTTTTATTGCTCAAGACGCGTGAAACGCTGCCCTGGGCGGGCTTTACCTCAAGACATGTGAAACACGGCCCGAGCGGTTCTTGTTTCTTAGGACACGTGAAACGCGGCCTTGGGCGGGTTTTACGTCAAGACGTCTAAAACACGGCCCTGAGCGGTTTTTGTTTCTCAAGACATGTGAAACGCAACCCTGGGTGGGTTTTACCTTGGGACGTGTGAAAAACGACCCCAAATGGTTCTTTTTTCTCAGGACGTGTGAAATGCGGCCCTAGACGGGTTTTACCTTGACACATGTGAAACATGTCCCCAAGTGGTTTTTGTTTCTCAGGATGTGTGAAACGCGACCCTGGGCAGGTTTTACCTCGGGACGTGTGAAACATGGCCCTGAGCGGTTCTTGTTTCTCAGGACAAGTGAAATGCAGCCCTGGGCAGATTTTATCTCTGGACATATGAAACACGGCCCTGAGCAGATTTTGTTTCACGAGATGCGCGACGCGCGGCCCCGAGTGGTCTTCTTTGTTTCTCAAGATGCGTGAAACGCGACCTTAAGTGGTGTAGACACCCCATTTTTGACCGTCCTCAAGACTTGGACGTCACCGTTTGAACACTCGGTGATCATCCATGTTTGTGTTTGTTTGGAGTTCCCGGAGGTCTCGGCTCGCGCGCCCTACCTCAGAATCTCCGAACTTGACCGTTTAGTGTCTGGTTTTGCACCGAACACTTGTGTTTTGCCTTGAAAGGGCAGGGAATGCCTTATGAGGCATCCCCACACACCACCGGCAGTGGCTGGAGGCCACCGGATGGTCTTTTTCTTCCATCGGCACTTTTGTTTGCCGGTCGGCACACTTTATTGCCGGTCGGCATAATATGTTGCCGGTCGGCACTGTTTTTTTCCGAAATAGCATTTTTGGGCAGCCGACCACTGTTCCTCCACTTTATGGAGATATTTTGTGCCAGCTGTGATAGCTGGCACCAACTCCTCCCCCCTCCATACACGTGTATGGAGGGATTTCCCTCTAGCCAAGCTTGTTGTATAAGCTTTGCAAGAGGGAGTCCTATAAGAGAGGGGCTTTCCTCTTGGTTCTAGGTTGTAAAGTTAGAAGCAAAAACCAGCCCTTAGAGATATAGATACATATTATCTCTATACCTCCCTCTCTATCCCTTTTTGTGTGTGTTTCTTAGCTCAAAAGGTGTTTTTTACCTTACTTTTGCACCATTACACACACCATCACACCTTACTCCGAGATTGAGGGACTTGGGAGGTTGTTTCTTGATTTTTTGGACTGGTTTTGATCAAAAGAAGAGGTCTAGACCATTTTTTCTTCAAGGGTTCTTCAAGGGTGAGCATCTTTCTTTTTATTCCCCAAACTTGCAATGGTTTTCTACCTATCTTGCTTGCTGTTTTAGCTCTTGTGTATAGCATAAAAAGGGCTTGTATTTTCCTGCTTTAGCACTTTCATTAAGGTCATTTTGTGGTTTGAGTGCAAACTCCCCCTTCTAAGCCTTGTTTGATCCATTTTGGTGCCTCTTTCATAAGGTTTTGTTCACTTCAGTGTTTTGGTCTTTTGACCACTGAAAATCAGTGTATTTTAGTGTCAAAAAAGAATGGTTTGAAGTCTTGCATAGGGGAGGGACACCCCTCTCCCTTTATGGTTTTGTTCCCTTGCTTTTTGGGCTCAAAAGGATAGCATGTGTGCTTGATGTTTCTTGGCCTCATTTCAGAAGTTTTTTTAGGTGTTTTATATCATATGTAACCTCTGTTTTTGGTCGAACTTGTGCCTCCTTGTATGCTTGTAATACTTGCTTTGTATTGCTCTATTTTGCTTAGAAGTCCATCTCATGATTAGGCCATGATTCTTGTGAGAGTTGGCTTAGTCCCATGAAGTTCTTAGTGTTGTTTTTCCATGCTTAAGGTTTATTGGTTATCCATTTAGTCATGCTTGACATGTTTGTTAGGGTTGCTTTGTATTTTGGCTTAAAACCTTTGAGCATGTTGACCTCTAGCATGTATGTTTGTGATTGCCCTCATGATTTAACATCATCTAAGGACCACATTTTAGTCCAAGAATCATGCTTGTATGTGTGCATGCATGGCCTCTTTCATGCCTTGAGGGTGTGTCCTCTTATGCCTAGGAATGAGCCTTAGTGCATATGTTTCATGGGAGATACTGTAGCTGCCATATTAGGAGTTTTTGGGATCCTATTTTGCATGCAAAAATTCTGTTTTTTTACTTGCTTTGATCATGCCATGAGAGGTCATGTTGGTGGGGGGAAAGTTGTCCCCTTTTGTGCCTTGACTTTGGGACCATGAGTTTGCTTGTTAACATGAGTTGTTTGTCCATCATTTTGAGCATTTTTGGTGCTGTTTTGAGGCGAATAAAGGTCTGCACTTTTATCGCTTTAGGCCCTCTTGCATGCTTGCTCCATGTTTGTTGCATGGTTGTTCCATTAAGCCTTGTGGCACATCAATCCCATGGTCAAATTGGTCCATGTTTGCATCATGTTTATACCTTGTATGCTTGGCATTATACATTTGTCATGTCGGTTGCATAATGCTTGTTGTGTTTTACACCTTGGCGGCATGGTGCATTAGAGCCTTATGAGCATAACATGCATTGCACTTACTTGGTTTGGGGTGTCAAACCAAGTGTGGGAATCAAGGACCATTCATACTTCAAGTGATGTAATGTGCCTCGATTCCCGGTCATCGGGACCCTTGACTCCAACTTGATAAGGCCTCTGTTTTCACTTTGCTTGTTGCATGCATCTTCATATCAAATGGGAAATTCGATTCTTTGAGCCGCCATGTACCATTGATGGTTCAAGGATCGAAGGTCATGCCTCCTTGAGTTCAAAACATGATAGGAAGTATGACCATGCTTACATGTGCCTGAAAATCCCATACCATGCACTGTCTGTTCTCTGTTTGCTGTCGAACTGTCTTCTGCAGGAAATTTCTGCCGACCGGCAGAATTTTGTGCCGACCGGCAATCTCTGGAGTGCCGATGAATCCAATAAAGTGCCGATGGAAATTGAGAAGTGCCGGTGAGAATTCTGTCCGGCCGGTGGTTCTCTGCAGGATGTAAGGAAATTGCTCCAGTACTTTGGCAATTTTCAGAAAGACAAAGCAGTACAAACAGAGGCGGCAGGAGTACAGTACGGGTTTTCCGGGCGAGACGGATTCGAGCATGCATCATTCGCACATCCCGAGGCAGAGGCTGCGGCTACCCTTTTTTTCTCCCTTGCCATCTTTTCTTTTAAATTAAACTCGAAATTTTGTAATAATTTTATTTATTTATTATTTTGGGAATGTAATATTCATTTGGACCCTCTGAGGGAGGGTAAACATGTAATAAGTGTGAGTGAGTGTGTGTATGTCTTCCAATCCCCATTTCTTTCTTCCCTTTTATTTACCTGCTTATGATGGTAGATTAGGGCATTTTTTGAAATTAGCATACCTTATGCTACGCATGCGTGCATTCATGCATTTGTATTACACGCATTAGGCTCGGTACATCATGCTAACTGCATTCGTATTTCAAATTCCAAATTGAATACGTGAATCGATTGGTTGCATCTCATATGCCATATTTAGGTTAATCGAGCCTACTCTAATTACATTTTCGCATGCGATGCATTAGTCACTTTAAACATGAATTAGGACATGCATATTTGCTAACTAGTTTACTGTTTTGGCACGGAGTACAATGTAAGTAGTTATGCTTTAGCATCCCGCATGTGTGTGAGTGTTGCTGGGACAGATTCTATGGCCCTTACCCTAAATGCTACGATTTTGTGCCCTAATGTGTGTAAAATGAAAGAAAATAGCAACTAGGGGGATCGAAAACCTTACCTTTGGAGGATGGGGGCTATTCTTCCAAGAATGAGAAATGGCAGTCGAGATAGAGGAGAGGGCTTGAGCTCTGGATCGTCAGATAGTAGAAAGGTAGTAGGAAGAAATGGCTTGAGGAGGGTGATGTATATGTAAGGTTGAAAGGCCGCCCAAATTCAAAAATCTGACAAGAACGGCGGGTTGGCTTCTCGATGACCAATGGGAGCTCGCCACGTGTCCCCATTTATGGCTACGTCAGGATTGAAGCGACGGGATGAAGAGACGAGGAGCCAGCCGAGCTACTTTCGACGAAAAGGCTGTAAGCCGAGGAACATGACCGGGGAAGGACAGCAGATTAGCTCGATGAAGGCTTGGCGTCTTGACGACCGGACAAATGTTATCTCGGTCGAAGTGGGTAATCCCAGTCACGCTTCCGCGGACGGAATTAAGGGCCAATTGAGAGGGTAATTTATGATCTGGAGTTGGGCCGAGATATCGACCGAGCAAGTTGAGGGCCCAACGGTGCATAGGTCCGAGACGATCGACTTTTTACCCAAAGTGGGCTGCCAGAATTTGGGCCGGGCAGAGTACGGGCTGAGTGTCACCCCGGACCGGACAGAAACTGCTCGGTAAGGCAGTGCTCGGTCGGACCAGGGTGCCCGGTCCGAGGATGGTCAAAGCCGGATTGACCGAGTGACCGGCGCCCAGGAAGGCATGGACAACCGAGGAAGTTGAGTGGCCGGTGCCCCGAAAGGCGTGGTCAGCCGAGGAGACTGTATGGTTGGCAGGAAGGCCGATCGAAGTAAGTATCCGAGCTAGGCTCGGCCGGGATGCCGCTTAGCCCGGTCCTCCGTGTGTTTATCCGGTTAGGCGCTTGAGGTATGAAGCATGGTATGACCGAGGTAGGGCAGCTCGGCTGCCGAGCTCCAACTGTGCTGACAGGCAGTTGAGAGTAGGTGATGAATGGCATGGTTTATGCTGACAGATGGGATAACAGAGCCACGTGTCAGGAGATGACAGGGAGAGGATATGGGGCTCAGAAGATATATAAGCATGTCTGCGCCCCCCCATACGGGACACTCGAACACTCTGTAAGGAATTTCTTACACTCAAACACCCTCTCCCTTCTCTCTATTCCCTCTAAGGTGTGTGCTAACTTGACCGTCGGAGGGTTTTTCCGGCCACACACCGCCGGGTAGCTCACCGTTATTTGCCCGCAGGTGATCGGATATCGACGGAGCTCAGAAGAAAGGAATACGGGCATGCCTGAATATTTGCTCCCCGTACAGTTGCCATGACAGTATGCTTACCATGCGGCTAAGTGCTTACATGAGATAAATTGCTTGAATGCCTGTGGGTGGAGGTCAAATTGCTTAAATTGGGATAATGCGTTAAAACTATATTTGTTTTAAGCCCACCAGATAGTGGCAAAACCGTCTTTTCCAAAAACCCACTTGAGGGTTGCAAAATCTGTATTTTAGCCTACTTGCGAGTAGCAAACCATTTTCAAAATAAATGTGAAATGTTTTTATTCCAATTTGGGCGATTTGGTCTATACTTGTTTGCTGCGCGCATAACATAGTAATTCTAGGCTAACAATCGGTTTAAGAACACGTAAAGTTTTCAAAAACGGGTATCACGGTTAGTAGAGGCCGGTCTTCGGACCGGGCGAAAGGGGGTGCTCATAGCTGACCTTCCCCGATCGTACCCAAGCTCCCGAGCCGAGACAACTCCGGTGATGACGGACATGTGGCCTTCGGCACCGAGTCAAGGTTTCCTAAATTCCCCCATTCTAAAATATTTAGGTGGCGACTCTGTATCTGGCAAAGCAGTCCATGTTTGGCACTACTTTTTTTAAAAATCTGTTTCTCAAAACGATTTGCCGGATTTGGACTCTTTGGTTCAGATTAAGAATCGTGACACAAATCGAGTCCGAACTGCGGTAACCCCAAATGAACAGAACGGGACTAACCCTCCCGGGGCGTTCGGGGGACGTCCACAAGTGGTTTTCAATTTCTCGGGACGTGTGAAACACGACCCCGACCATTTTTTTTAGTTTCTTAAGGTGCGAGAAATGCAACCCTCAGTAGTGTTTTCTTTCTTCGTCTCTTGTTTTGAAGTGGTTAGAGTGTGTTTTAGTTCTTCTTGCGTAGAACTTGTGTTGGTTTTAGCTTGAAGCTATTCACTCATATGCTATTAGTATTATCTTGTTATCTTGCTTATTGTATTCATCTTGCTTATCGCATTTGTTATTGCTTATTGCATCATCTCTCATGATCATAAGATTTCAAAATCACTAACTTCGTGTGGCGTGTAAGTCTAACCTTCAAACTGCTTTTCATGCATATCCTTTGCATCGCCCCTGAACTACACTAGTTTGATTCCTTACAAAGGGATACGTTGGCAGCCTGTGGGCACAACCGTTCTATTGTCTGGTTTGTTTGTCCAAGTCTTCGGCCTTGTCAAAATGGGTCGTCTTCGGGCTTTGACATTCACTCACCTCATTTCATGACTTCCGAGTTCTATCAAAGAGGGACAACTGTAGACACCTCATTTTTTACCTTCCTCAAGACATGGACGCCATTGGTTGCACACCTGATGATAATGAATGTGTGTGCTCTTTTTCATGCTTGAGGTCCTCGGCGGAATGCCTTGTCTTTGAGCCTTCAAACACTGTCCATTCTATTCTTTGTTTTGGATTAAGCCTTCAATCCTGCAACCCCTGGTGGCCAGCTGGTCACCTTTTGAGGCTGTCGGCCATCCCTTGTGTTTGCCGGCCATCTATGGCGGTCTGCCGGCCAATGGTGGTGGCCTGCCAGCCATCAATGCTTATTTTCAGATATTTTGGTGACAACTGTGCCAGCTGTTACCACAATTGCCTCTATCTTCATACACGTGTATGGATGGATATATCTCACCCAAATGCATGTTTTTCTATATATAGGGGGTCTCCTTCCCCATTTTTGAGGGTTAGAATTTTTAGAGCAAAAATTCTCTCTCTCTCTCTCTCTCTCTCTCTCTCTTGCAAGTTTGTGCACATTAGCCTACATACACTATACTTCTGCCTACATCTCCTTAATCAAAGTTGATCACCTTTGAGCTGAGATTCCTTGAAGCCTTCTTGGAGCTCTTGAAGTTGGTTTTTGATTGAATTGTTGCCTAGAATTGATCTTTGCTTCAAGAGGTATAACACTTCCCCTTTTTAGCTTGCTTTGCATAGTTGTTTTTCTATCTTTTCCCACTATTTTTGGGTTATAAAAAACTCTATTTTTGTGGGCTGAAATTGGTGGTTTTAGGCTATTTGAGGTTAGGGGGTGGTTCACCCTTCTTTATTCCTTGTTTGTAAGGCCTTTCCACCTTTGTTTCTCACTTTCAAGCCATCATTTTTTGGGCCACTAAATACTGAATTTCAGAGTAATTTTAGTGATAAAAACCATGTTTTGAAGTCCAAATTTGGAGGGGTTAGCCTCCCCTCCTTGTGCCTTGTTTGCTAGCCTAGTTAGTTCCAGGTGTTAGCTTAATTTTCTAGCCTTTTGTAGCTTAATTCCATCATGTTTTAGCCTCTGATTTGGACTGTTTTAACCTATTTTGGGCTGGTTGTTGCATTTGAGTCTTGTTTTGCATGCTTCTAGTGTAAGTGTCCTCACAAGCATGGTGTTTTAGTCCTTTAGACACCACTTGTTTGAGTTGATTGCCATGTTTTGTGCTTTTCTCACTTAATTTCAGCACCATTAATCTCTGCAACCTCCCTCATTTCTTGACTCTTTATTTTCTTTGAGGGTTGTTTCAACCTTAGGGTTGTTTAAGCTTGAGATTAAGGTCCGTGCTTAATGGTTTAATCCACTTTTGGGGTTTTATTATCAACGGCATGACACCTCTCTCTTGCCTTAAAACACCCCTTGTTTGACACTTTTCTTTAAAGGACTACTCACCAATGGACTTAATTGGTTAAAGAATGGTTGGTAATATAAAATGAGTAAATAAAAGTTGAAACTAAAATTGTGCAAGATAAGAATTTGGCTGTGTTTTGGTGTGTTTATATCGGATGTTAATTTGAACACAAAGAAATTGGGGCATTTCATACTCGAAGTGATTAAATGTGCCAATTTTCTAAGGTCACCATTGCCTTTGATCGTGCATGATAGGGTGAAGGTTTTTGGTCTTGTTTGTACATTTATTGAACTTGTACATCTTGGTTCTTTGGCCATCATGCAATAAAATTGCTTGATTGATGGTTTAAGAGCTAAGTGTATCACTCTTTTGAGATGTTTTGATGATAAGGAGGGATACACAGTACAAACAACCTGTGAGAACACCCTTTCTTTGCTCTATTTGTCCTCTGTTTCAGGAAGGAGGAACAAGCCATCAATGGCCGGTAACCCCTCAACAGTGGCCGGCAGCCCACCATCAGTGGCAGGCAACCCCTTAGTGTTCACGAGCAGCCCCTCACTTTTGGCCTGCTAGCCACCAGTGAATTTTGAGTAGAATGCTGGTGAAGCAGAGCTGAGTTGATCTGGAGGTGGAAAACTAGTGCAAAGGTTGTGCGACAGACGCAATTAGAAGGAAAAGAGCGGATGTTTTTCGGGTGGAAACCGAGCATGCATGCATCTCTCCATTCTTGAGATTACTTGTTTATAGTTTTTTTTTGTAATTAATTAGTTGTAGTTAACTAGTTAAGTGTTGTAATTATTTAATCAATTAGATTGGTTAATTAGTTAACTAGTTCAATTAGTTTTGCTTTGTAATTAATTAGCATAGAGTAGTTAATTAATTAGTTTGCATTGTACTTGTTTAATTAGCTTAGAATAGTTAGTTAATTTATTTCTTTCAGTTTGTAATAATTAGCTTAATTAGCTTAGCTTAGTTAACTAGTTAGCTTAATTCATTCGGACTTTCCTTCGTGAGAGCGAAATGTTGTAATAATGTGTATGCCTTCCAACCCCACGTCTTTCTCCCTTTTATTTACCAGCTTATGATAGTTAGATTAGGGACATCATGTTTCGATTAACATATCACATGCTTGCATCCATTCATTTGTATTGCATGCACCGAGGCTCGATTCATCATTCTAACTGCATTGTCATTTCAATACTTCTCTAAATACGTGCTTAGGCTGCCTATTGCCAAATTGTTACAAATAACATGTTAAGTAGCGAAGCCTATTTTAGTTGCATTATCGTATGTGTTGCATTAGCCATCTTGCATAAGTTAGGAATCATGCATTTTTCTAACTCTTTTGTTTTATCTTAGCTTGGAGTACTAGGTGAGTTTTTAGTCTTTTAGCATATCGCATGCATGTGATTGTTGCCATGTCCAGCATGCTTGCCATGAGGTTATGTGCTTAAGTGCTATAACTGCTTGAATGCCTGTGCATGAAGGCTTATTGCTCGAATTGGAATAATTTGAGCAATGTTCATACGCAATCACTTTTTCAAGTGGGACATATTTCGAAATAATTTTCAAAACGAACATGACTCAAGATGTTCCAATTCTTGCAAGTTAGTCTATACTTGTTTTGTACGCATCACATAGTAATGCTAGCCTAAAAAACTGGAATAAGAGCATGTAATGTACATAAAAATCATATCATGATTAGTAGAGGCCGATTTTTGATCGGGCGAGTAGGGTGCTCAATTCATGACCTTCCCCTCTCGTACCTAAGTTCTCGAGCCGAGACAATCTTGGTGATGACGGATACGTGGCCTTTGGTACGAATCATGGGTTTCCTAAATTTTCAAAAAATATTTAGGTGGCAACTTTGTATTTGGCAAAGCAGTTCATTTTTAGCTAATTTGATTCGAAATCGATTTCTCAAAAGATTTGTTGGATTTGGACTCTTTGGTGTTTATCAATTTCAAATTGCACTTGTTAGATTAGATTCAGAACCACGGGAGTCCGAACTGTAGGGCTTCTTTCGAGGTTCTGAAAGGGGGCGCAAAAAATTCGAGCTACAAGGTCATGGCAACAATAAAGGTTCTACTTCATCCTTTCAAGGTCAAAGAAGATCTTCTTATGCACAATGCCAGATCTATGGTGGTTTTGGTCACATTGCTCTTGATTGCTGGTATCATATGGGCTCTCAGTTTCAGTCCTCTCAGTCTGTCTCATCTAATTCAAAGCATTTGATTCTTTTTCTAGCCCTGTTGTTTTTGGTTCATGCTCTTCACCAATGCCAATGCCAATGCCTTGGTATCTTGATTCTATAGCTATAGATTGCATCACCAATGAAATGGGTAATCTGAGTTGTTATAAACCGTATCAAGGTGCAGATCAAATTACCAATGGCAATGGCAATTCTATTGCCATTCAACACACTGGCATTGGTATTTTACCTACTCCTTACCATTCTTTCCAATTAAACAATCTTCTTCACACTTCCTCTATTTTTTTCAAATATGATTTATGTTCAACAATTAGCAAGGGATAACAATTGTTTAATTACATTTGATGATGATAATTTTGCTATTCAGGACAAGCATTCGAAGAGAGTGCTTCACAAAGGAACTAATGTCAATGGCCTCTATCATTTCCTTCCATCTGCTGTTGTACCTTCTTCACAGGCACAAGCACATTTTAATACTAATTCTGGTTCTTCTTCAACTCCTGTGTCTGAAGAAACATGGCATAATAGGCTTGGTCATCCTAGTTCTTTGAAATTTCACCGTCTTAAGAAGCATTTGTCTTTTGTTTCTAATAAATTAGCATCTCAAGATTGTATTGATTGCTATGTTGCTAAAAGCCATACATTTCCATTTCATTTGTCTAATTCCACTTGTAATCAACCTCTTTCTTTAATTTGTACTGATGTATGGGGACCTTTTCAATCTACTTCTCCTTACAAGTTTTATTTTCATTTAGTGAATGATTATACTACATTCACTTGGCTTTATTCCCTATCTTATAAATGTGAAGTTTACACCAAATTTGTGGAATTTAAAGCATACGTGGAAAAACAACTTCAAACCTCGTTATAGATTCTCAGGATTGATGGTGGTACCGAGTTTCTTAATAATAAAATAAAAAATTTTCTTGCTTCTGAGGGCATTATTCATCAGCATTCTTGTCCTTATACACCACCCCAAAATGGTGTTGCAGAGAAGAAGCATAGGTACATAGTTGGCACTACTATTGCCTTATTGCATCATGCTTTTATGTCTATTCAGTACTAGTTTAATGCAATTGTTGTAGCTACTTTTTTTTTTATCAATATAATGCCTTCTTCTCAGTTAGCACATCAATCTCCTTATGAGTTACTTTTCAGGTCTGTTCTTGATTATTCTTAGTTAAGGGTCTTTGGCTGTCAGTGTTTCCCTTGGCTCAAACCTTATGTATCTCATAAGCTTCAGCCCAAGTCTCTCTCTCTCTCTCTCTCTCTCTCTCTCTCTCTCTCTCTCTCTCGTATCTTCTTAGGCTATCGTTCATTTGTCAAAAGAGATATAGATACTTCGATTATAGTAATTCCTGTTTTGACCCGACCCTTACTGTATTCCGAGCTTGAGTTTCATGATTCTGTATTGTTGTTCTTGTCTTTTTTTCTTATTCCATATTGAAATTACGTTTTGGAGTGTATTAGTTGTGTTTGGAACATGTTAGTTGCTAGTTGGTTCAAATTGTTGTGGTCTAGATTTTTGGCCACTTCACTCGAGCGAGGCTTCTTGCGCTCGAGCGAGCTTTGTGAACTCCTAGTACTTTTGTAGGCTTGCAAATATACGGGGAGGGTAGTGTTCTTCGCTCGAGCTTGGACCCTTGTGCTCGAGCGACGGTCTTCTGTTTGTAAAACTTCTAGGAATGTGTATTCTACGCTCTAGCAAAGCTTCTTACGCTCGAGCGAGGTGACTTATTTGTGTCTAGTTGCTCGAGCAACGACTTTTGTGCTCGAGTGAGCTGCGCATATATTAGTTCACAAAAACACCTTGCTACATCACTTTTTGATATCCCTTCTCTCAAAAACCTTAGACCGACTCTCTCTCTCTCTAGAACACCACTTGTCTCTACAAATACACCTATATTAAAGATCTCTCTACCCTACTCTCTTTGATAAAAAGATAGAACATTGCCAGAGCTTTGTTTTGATCTGAATAAAGCATGGTTTTGGCGCTCTTGAAGTTTCTCCTTTGCTTCCTTGGTCTTCTAAGTTTGAGGTAGGGATCTTCTACACTCTTCTATGAGTTTTAACTCAAATATTTGTTCATATGTAAGAAACATTGGGATTTGAGGTGATTTTTGAACAAATAGAGGGTTTGGGTTAAAATCAAAAGATGGGTTTTGAATGTACATATTGGAAATGGATATTGGAGTAGATATGAGTTCTGTTGTGTTAAAATGGTTGATTTTGGTGTTTGGGATGAGATTGCGAAAAAAGGTAATTTTTGCCCTAAATTGCCTTGAATAAGTATCTTATATAAATAATGAAATTGGTATTGAGAA
Organism: Camellia sinensis; assembly: GCF_004153795.1. Classification (NCBI taxonomy): domain Eukaryota; kingdom Viridiplantae; phylum Streptophyta; class Magnoliopsida; order Ericales; family Theaceae; genus Camellia; species Camellia sinensis. The sequence goes on from NW_021025295.1 coordinate 1,246,845, forward strand.
TATGAAATTTGATGAATGTTCATGTAAATGGTGGAATTAGACATGTATCATCTCGTTATGGAAAATTTGGATAATTTATCTATTGTAAAGATTGTATATCTATTTAGAATTATCTGTTTTGGGCTATCGGTGGAGGATAACCATGATTGTTGTAGCAATTGCACGAGGATTGGGCAAATTGAAACTAATCTCTTGATCGTTATCATTGAATATGATTATGATGTGCATACATTGTATATGTATGATATTTGGGAGGAGAAAGGGGATGGACTCCATAAATTAAGTTGGCTTGTGTATCTAGGGTGAAAGTCCTGAAAACCACGCGTACACATGGGTGTTGATTCCCGCAGACAAAATTTTGGTAAAATGGCCAGTGAATGTATCTGTATGATAATTATGTTGGTTGGAGACCTATGAGGTGTATCCTCTGTTTGATCGATTAAATGAAGTGGGTATATCTAATGAACTGGAAAAGAATCAATTGAGATGTAAGTTTGGTATAACATGGTTTGGAAAAAGAGTTGTAAAGGATTTTGTCATTGGACCTTGAACATGTGCATATTTCTTATATCTTTGTTAAGATTTATATATTGTGACAGATTGTCTCTACTAGGCTTTGGCTCACCCTACTTGGGAAACTATTTTCAGGTGTTGGTGACATGCCTCCACCAAGGACTTACCTTGGGAGGATTGTGCAGCTGGGAGCTCACTTTTGGTTATTTTGTATTTACTTTTGTACAAACCTAGGTGTAGCTCGACTTTCGTGCTCCTTTCAGATACAACTAGCCCTACAGTTTGGACTCCCGTGACTCTGAATTTGATTTCAGAAGTGCAATGTAAAATAGATAAAGACAAATGAGTCTGAATCCAAAAATTCTTTTTGAAAATTGATTTTGAATCAAAATGCCAAAAATAGACTGCTTTGCTAGATACAGAGTCGCCACCTAAATGTTTTTGGGAAATTTAGAAAACCTGAAACTCGTGCCAAAGGCCACTTATCTGTCATCACCAAAGTGTCTCGGCTCAGGAACTTAGGTACGAGAGGAAAAGGTCATGAATTGAGCACCCCACTCGCCCAATCAAAGATCGGCCTCTACTAATTATGAGGTGATTATTATTTACATTATATACTCTTGTTCCGATTTTTTAGACTATTGTTACTATGTGACACACATAAGTATAGACTAATTTGCGAAAATTGGAACACTTTGATTCATGTTTGTTTTGAAAATTGTTTCGAATTTGTACCACTTGGAAAAAAGTGATCTCATATGTAAATTCATTAAATCATCCCAATTCAAGCAATTAGCCTTCATCCACAGGCATTCAAACAAGTATATCAATTAAGCACTTAGCCTCATGGCAAACATGCTACATATGACAACAATATTCATGTTTGTTTTGAAAATTGTTTCGAATTTGTACCACTTGGAAAAAGTGATCTCATATGTAAATTCGTTAAATCATCCCAATTCAGGCAATTAGCCTTCATCCACAGGCATTCAAACAAGTATATCAATTAAGCACTTAGCCTCATGGCAAACATGTTAGACATGACAACAATCACACGCATGCGACATGCCAAAGCACAAAAATACTCATCTTGTACTCCAAGGCAAGCCAAAATAAACCAAAGAGTTAGAAAACATGCATGCCTCTAACTAATGGAACATGATTAATGCCACACATGCAATGATGCAATTAATAGGCTCAACTACTAATTATGACATGTGAATCAATTTGAAAGCATGCATTTTAAACATGTATTTAACGAAGTAATAAACGACAATCCTTGTTAGAATGATGAACCGAGCCTCGATGTATGCAAGACAAGTGGATGCAAACATGGGAAATACTAAAAGAAACATGATGTTCTAAACTACCCATTATAAGCAAGTAAATAAAAGGGAGAAATACGTGGGGTTGGAAGACATACACATTATGACATGCTTGCCCTCGCGCAGGAGGGTCCGAAAAAATGCCCTAGCTAATTACTACGAATTAACTAATCTATTACAACCCAAATGAAATAAATTAATTATGTTAGCTAATTATTATAACACCACAAATTAACTAACTACTTTAGCTAATTAATTAAGTACAACACAACTAACTAATTATTCTAACTAATTTAACTAATCAGTTACAAGTCCGCTACTTTAAGTACAACATACTAATATTACAACATTATTTCAACGGTTCCCGAGAATCGAGAGATGGTTCATGCATGGATGTGGATTTTCACCCGAAAATGCTCTCTGTTTTGCTACTGGAATGCCTCTATTGCATAGTCAGAAAATTGCACTATTTTTCTACCTCAACCTATGCTCTGCTCTACTAGAAAATGGACATTGCTCGGCTGGAAAAAGTGGCCTGCAGGCTAGAAGTAGTGGCCGGCCGGCCACAAATAGTAGCCTACCGCCTAGTAAAAGTGGCTTGTCGGCCACTAATGTTGGTTCTTTCCAACTGCAACAGAGAACAAACAGTGCACAAATAGAGCATTTTCATGGGATGTTTATCCACCCTACCTCTCCTTATCAACAAACAAGTCAAATGAGGGGTAGGCTTGATTCGCAAGCCATTAATCGACACAATTTCATTACGTGATGACTTATGAACGAAGGGATACAATGTCAATAAATGGTAATAAAAGACCAACAAAACCTCCTTCCTATCATGGATTGATCAAGGGAAGTGGTTGACCTTGGAAACTTGAACCATTTCATCACTAACAAGTATGAAATGACCCAAGTCTCCATGTGTTCAATCAACGTTCGATTGAACACCAAATCATTTGTTATCTTTAGGGCTGAAAATGAACCGAGCTGTTCATGAACAAACTCAGCTCGGCTCGTTAAGGGCTCGAGCTCGAGCTCGCATAAGCTCGACTCGTTAAGCTTGGCTCGTTTATCTTTATTTAAATTATATAATAAATATATTATTTATATATTAAATAATATATAAATAAATATATAAATAATAATATAAATACATTTTTTTATATATTAAATAATATAAATAATAATTTTTATTTCAATATTTATATTTAAATAATATAAATAATATTAAAAAAAATTATCGAGCCGAGCCGAGCCGAGCCGAGCTCGAGTTTCGTTAAAATTAATGAGTCGAGTCGAGCTCGAGCCCAGCTCCTTATTGAGCCGAGCTCGAGCTCAATAAATGAGCTCGATAAGTAAACGAGCCGAGCTCGAGCTCAGCAAAGCTCTGCTCGGCTCGGTTCATTTGCAGCCCTAGTTATCTTGCTTCATTTTAATGCCAATTTTATTACTCCAATTTAATTACCTTCCATTCATTAGTCAATTAAGTCCAATAATGATCTTTGAGTCCACTAATGGAGAGAAGTACCAAACCAAATGTTGTTTTAGGCATGAGAGGGAGATCATGTCGTCGGTAATGAACCCCCAAAAGGATTAAACCATTAAGCACAATATCACCCCTTCAAGCTTAAACAACACTCCTTTTGAAGCAACTCTCAAAAAAAAAGAGAAAAAACCAAGAAATGAGAGAAATTGCAGAGCTGCTTAGAGGTGAACACAAGTATGGAAAGCAAGAAGAAAAGGCTATCAACTTAAATAGGTTGGTGGCTAACGTTTAAAACACCAAACCTATGAGGACTATTACACTACAAGCATGCAATACAAAGCATGAATGAAACTAACTCATAAAAAAAGTCCTAAAATAGTCAAAAAAAAGTGTTGGAATGAAGAAAAAAACAAATACAACAAGCTAAAATATTGAGGGATTAAAACTAGCACACAAGCACATTGAGGGAAGGCTAACCCCTCATTTTTGGGACTTCAAAACATGATTTTAGCTTCTGAAAAAACTCTAAAGTTTAGGGGTAAAAAGGCTCAAAAACAGTTGTTGAAAAGATGGGAAACACAAGGGCAAAGGCCTAAGAAGCAAGGTTTAAAGAAGGGTGGTCAACCATTCTACCTTTAATGGCCTTAAACCACAAGTTTCAGCCCAAAACAGGTGAAAAATAACTCGAAAACAACAAGAAAAGATGAGACAAAGATGGTACAAAAGAACTAGAATGCAAACCTTTTGAAGAGAAATGATCCCTTGAATTCTCAAACCACTATTTCACACTCTCAAGTGCTAAAATGAAAGCTTAAGAACCTCAACAAAGATCCCTCAAAATTTGTTTTAGAGTGTCTAGGCAAAGGTTATGTAAGTTGCAAGAGAGAGAGAGAGAGATAGAGAGAGAGAGAGAGAAATTTTCTAAACTCAAAATTTTTCTAACCTCTCTAACAAAAGAGAGGGTCATCTATATATAGAAATATATGAGAGACCCTCGAAAATATCTTTGCAAACACAGTTGGAATGATGCACGTATCTGTGGAGACAGCTAGCCAAAAATATCTGGTTTTTTGCATTAGTGGGTCTGCAAGTCCCTGGATGCTCAGACCGGAAAAACCACTGTTTTTGTAACAATCCCAACCTGTGATTAGCTGTTTAACAATGATTAATTATGCCTAATGATTAATTAACGTAAAATTCTGAAGAAATTGCATGTGTGTCACATTATTTGTGCTCATTGTAGCTCGACTTTTTTCACGCCCCTTTTCGTAAGCTCGAATGAAGCTCTACAGTTCGGACTCCCGCGGTTCTGAATCTAATTTCACAAAGTGCAATGTGAAACTGATAAACACCAAAGAGTCCAAATCTGGCAAATCTTTTTGAAAAATCGATTTTAAATCAAATAATGTCAAAAATGGACTGCTTTGCCAGATACAGAGTCGCCATTTAAATATTTTGTTTTGGAAAATTTAGGAAACCTTGACTCGTGCCAAAGGCCACGTGTCCGTCATCACCAAAGTTGCCTCGGCTCGGGAACTTGGTTACAAAGAGGGAAGGTCCTGAATTGAGCACCCCTGCTCGCCTGATCAAAGATCAGCCTCTACTAATCATGATATGCTTTTTATAAACGTTATGTGCTCTTGTTCAGATTATTAAGCCAACCTTACTATGTGATGCGCACATCCAAGTATGGACTATTTTGCTCAATTTGGAACAATTCAACTCAAGTTTGTTTGTAAAAAATGGTTTGAATTTGCCACCTCAAGTGGGCTTAGAGATTGCGAATTTGCCACCATACATAGTGAGCTTAAAACTGATTGCCACTCAACAAAGTGGTCTTAAAACGCACATTTGTTGAATTATTCCAATTCAAACAACAAGCCTTCATCTATAGGCATTCAAACAGTTTAGCATTTAAGCACTTAGCCTCATTGCAAGCATGCTAGATATAGCAATCACTCACACTCATGCAAGTATGCTAAAGCATTAAAACTCACCTAGTACTCCAAGCTAGGGGAAAATAAAGTTAGAAAAATGCGTGATTCCTAACTATACAAAATGCCTAATGCAACACATGCAACATGCAATTTAATAGGCTCGACTATTAATATGGCATATAAAGCAAATTGAACAACATGTGATTAAACACGTATTCAAAGACGTATTGAAATTATAATGCAGTTTGAATGATGCGCTGAGCCTTGGTGCATGCAAAACAAATGAATGGATGTAAGCATATGATATGCTAATTGAAACATGTCCCTAATCTAACCATCAAAAGCGATTAAATAAAAGGGAGAAAGACATGGGGTTGGAAGACATACACACATGCATGCACACTTATTACAACATTACACCCTCACGAAGGAGGGTCTGAATGAATAAGCTAACTAACTAGCTACACTAATTAGGCTAACTATTACAACACTATTTAAGTAACTAGTTATAAGCTAATTAATTATTACAAATCAAATTAATTAGCTAAACACTTAACTAATTAATTACAAAACGACTAAACTAATTAATTACAACATGAATTAACTAATTAATCTACTTGAATAACTACATCACTTGCTAACATTAGCTACAACTAATTAACTAAGCAAAGCAACTAAACGGCCTCAGGAAACGAGGGATGCATGCATGTGTAGCTCGGTTTCCACCCGAAAAAGCCACTGCTTTGCCACTGAATGCCTTTGTTTGCACATTCGAATAGGGACGATGCCGCCAACTTTTAGAATACCTCTGCTCAACCATGCCAACACACTATGCAAAATTTCATTGATGGCCAGTCGGCTACTGCTGGTGGCGGTCAGCCACTGCTAACCTGAACTTCCTTTTGCTGCAACATAGAGCAAACAGAGGCAAAGTAGTGTATTCTCAAGGGTTGTTTGTATTGTTACCCTCCTTGTCATTGAGAAAGCTCAAAGGAGTGTAACTCTTGGCCCTCAAACCATCAACCAAGCAATTTCCATGCATGATGGCTAAGAGACCAAGTTTGTGCAAGTTCAATTAATGCAAAACAAGACCCAAAACAACCACCACCCTATCATGCATGATCAAGAGCAATGGTGACTAAGGAAAAATGGCACATTTCATCACTTTCAAATATGAAATGTCCCATTTTCCTTGTGTTCAAACTAACGTCCGGTTTGAACACATGTAATGCAACACAAAAGATGCTTATCTGGCTTCTTTTACTTGTCCATTTTTTGTTTACCCATTTTAACTACCAAGTCCATTCTTTAATTGATTTATTCATTGGGTGAGTGTCCTCTAATGTAAAGATGGCTCAAACCACAAGGTGCTTTGGGCATGAAAGAGGTATTACACTATTGGTAATGAACCCCCTAAGGAGTTAAACCATTAGGTGTAGCACCTCTATTTCACACTTAGGCAAACAAGTGGTTTGAAACCACTTTTAAAGAAAACAAAAGAGTGAAGACTTGAGGGAGGTTGCAGAGATTATAGTGCTGAAATGAAGTGCAAAACAACACTAAAACATACTTTCAACTAAAACCAATGATGGTAAATGCCTTGAAACACTAAACTAGTGTAGGAATTAACACTACAACTATGCCATACAAAGCTCAAAGGCACTAAACAGTTAAAAAGATAGGCAAAACAGCTCTAAATAAAGCCTAAAACATACTGAGATTAAGCTACAAAATGCTAGAAAAATAGGCTAACAGTAGAGCTACCTAGACTAGCAAACAAGACACAAGGTAGGGACGCTAACCCCTCCAATTTTGGACATCAAAATATGTTTTTTTCCACTGAAATAACTCTGAAAATCAGTGGTAAAATCCTCAAAAAGAAATATGATTTTAAGGGTGGCTAACACAAGGGTAAAGGCCACCAAAACAAGGTACAAAAAAAGGCTATCAACCCTACCTTTAATGGCCTTAGGACCTAAGCTTCAGCCCAAAAGCACAGAGTTTTTATAGTCCAAAATCAGTTGGAAAATATGTTGGAATGAAGACAAAAGTAGCTAAAATAATAAGCTAACATGTAAAGCTAACAAGGCATATGTAGACACCCCATTTTTGACTGTCCTCAAGACTTGGACGTCATCGTTTGAACACTCGATGATCATCCATGTTCGTGTTCGTTTTGGGTTCCCGAAGGTCTCGGCTGCGCGCTTTGCCTTAGGATCTCTCAACTTGACTGTTTTGTGCTTGGTTGTGGACCAAACACTTTGTTTTGCTTCTGAGGGCAGGGAATGGCTTGTTGGCCACCCCCACACCTCACCGGCCATGGCTTGAGGCCACCGGATCTGTTTTCTTTCTACCGGCCAACGGTGTTGGCCGGTCGACAATATTTTTGGTCGGCCGGCCATTGTTTTGGTCGATCGGCTACTTTTTTTGGCCGAGACCTTTCTTTGCCTTTTTTAGGCATTATGTATGTCAACTGTGCCAGTTGGTAAGCACAGACCCTGTTAGCTTCCCTTAGAAGCTTAGTTTTTGATCTTCTATAAGAGGAGGGCCTCCCCTCCCCTTTCAGGGGTTGAGCAAAAAAGTGATATACAAGATATATAACACTCTCTCTCTATATCTCCCCCTCTCTCTAGTTATGTGTGTAATAGTGTTCAAAAGTGTGTTTTGTTCTTATTTTTGCACTAAGGCACCTAGTGTTACAATATACTTTGGCTACTGAGGTGTTAAGGATTTGATTTCAGAGGTTTTGAGTTGGTTTTGATCAGAAGAAGGTGCTGGAGTTGGTCTTCTTGAAGTGTTCTTCAAGGGTGAGAACTACTTCTTTTATTCCCCATTTTACCTTAAGCTTTTAGCCTATCTTGCATGCTATTTTAAGCTTAGTGTATAACTGAAAAAAGTTCTGTATTTTCATGCTTGAGATTTTTCATTAAGGTCACTTTCGTGTTGGGGGTTGTCTACCCCCATTTAGGTCTTGTTTGGCCTCTTTTTGTGCCTCTTCCTTTTGGCTTTGGAACCTTTCTTGTTTCAACCTTCTCACCACTGAAATCCAGAGGATTTTTAGTGGTAGAGAAGTGGTTTTGAGGTCTTGTATAGGGAAGGGACACCCCTCTCCCCTTATGTCCCATTTGCTTGCATTGTTGACTTGTAAAGGTAGCATGTTCGCTTAATGTGTTTTAGCTTCATTTCACTAGGTATTTGGTGTTAGTTTATCATGTTATACCTCTGTTTCATGTTGGTTCATTGGCTTATTGCATGCAGCATGCACTTGCCTTGCAATCCTCTTATTTGCCTAAACATGTATCATGCATTTAGACCATCATGCTTGCATGTTTTAGCTTGACTTCATGAAGATTTTATCCATGTTATGACATGTTTAAGCTCTATTTGGTGTTGATTTGGTCATGTTTTCCATGTTTGGTATAGCCACCATGCATTTTAGTTTGTTAGCTTCGGGTGTGTGAGTCATGAGCATGCTTTACTTGGGCTATTTCAGTGGTTTGGAATCACATATCATGCTATTTCAGTCCGTGTCTCATGCTTGTATGCTTGCATTTGCCATCCTTTCAATGTTTTGAGGAGTTGATGTCTTATGTTCCATGTTTGGGTCATTGTGCATGTCTCCATGATTAAGTCTTTGGGATGTCATCTCATTGGGTTTTGGGGTTTGTTTTGGCATATTATAGCTCTGATTTTCCTTGATTAAGTCATGCCAGGCTTGGTGGTAATGGGTGTAGTGCAATTCCCTCTTTTGGCCTTGTGTGCGCCTTGTTTTGTACTCACCTTTCTAGCTTGATTTGACCACATCCCATGCATGTTCTAGCCTTGTTTTAGCCTGTCTTGAGATTGTTTTGGGTCACCTTGGCCCTTTGGGGCTCGGTTGATATGGCCATAGTTCAAGTACCTTGGCTAGCTTTGAACTTTAAGCCCATTAGCATGCTATGCTTATCTTATGTGCATGATTTGGCATCATTATTGACATGATTTCAGAGCTTGTTGTATCGTCATATCCTCATGTTTATCCCATCTTGCTCATGTTTGAATATTGTGCATTGTGGTCTAGCTTATGGACCAATGTATGTGTGTGCATGCCTCCCCTTTTGGTCCCTTGATTTGGGTGTTTCAGCCACTGATTAGGGCATGGCTGAGGTCTGTCCTTTTGGTTCAAGCCCATTAAGCATGTTTGCTTTCATGGTATTTGCATGTTCGTATTGCGCCGTGTTTGCATGTTGAGTATAATGCATGATGTTTAGTTAATTGCATCGCATGACATTAATATATACTTGTTCCATGCTTGGGTTGTTTGCAAGCTTACTTGCATACTCATATTGCATTGGGTTTGTCTTACATGCCATTAGTCTTGTTGCATTGCATAATATCCCCATGTTGCATTGCATTTGGCATACTCGTTTGCATTACATTATGTTTGGTTTGGGGTGTCAAACCAAACATGAGGGGCGAGGGACGTTCGTACTAAAAGTGACAAAATGTCCCTCAAATCCTTAGTCGCCGACGCTCCTGATCCAAGCATGATAGAGTTCTAAGCATTCATATGTTTTGTTGCATTCATTTTACATTAATTTGCACACTTGGCACCTTTGGCCATCATGCATCAAAATGCGTGATTGATGGCCAGAGGGTCAAGGGTCATACTCCCTTGAGTTCATAGCATGATAGGGAGGGTGGTCGTGCATACATTTGGCTTGTAAATTCCTTACCATGCACTGTCTGTCCTCTGCTGCAGCAAAACCAGTGTTCTGCAAGAAGAAATAGCCGGTCGGCCACTCTCAGTGCCGGCCGACTACCAATATCCAGCCGATGGCCCCATTTTTGGTCGATGACCATCCTCCCATGGCCAGTATTCCTGTCTCTTGGCCGGTGACCTCCCACGGTGCTCAGGGAGTGGTTCAGAAGCAACCTTGGGACTTGTGCAGCTTTCGGAGGCATGAAACAGTGCAAACAGAGGCAACATGTGGCATGGCAACGGGCTTCCAAGAAAGCCGAATCAGGCATTCATCATCCAATCATTTCGAGGCGGGGCTGCGACGGCCTCTTTAGTTTCATATTTAGACTGTTTTGTAATTAATTTGTTAATTAATTAAGGGTTTTGTAATATTTAATTAGCTGGGGTAGTTGATTAATTATTCGGTCTGTGTTATTTATTCGGACCCGCCATCAAGAGGGCGAATTTTGTAATAAGTGTGCGTGCATGTGTGAATGTCTTCCAACCCCACGTCTTTCTCCCTTTTACTTACCTTCTTTCAATGGTTAGTTTTAGGTCATGTTTCAATCAGTATACTCAAGTCAGCATGTTTGCATACATTCTTTCGTGTTGCACACACCAGCTCGGCGCATCATACTAATTACATAGTATCTCAATTCCAACTTGAATACATGCATCGAGTTGTCGCATTTCATATGCCATTCTTAGATTAGCCGAGCCTATTTTAGTTGCATTCTGCATGCGTTGCATTAGCCATCTTAACATGAACTAGGATCATGCATAATTTCTAACGAGTTCCTTGTTTCGGCTCGGAGTACACTGTGAGTGTTTATGCTTTAGCATCTTGCATGTGTGTAAGTGTTAACATGATAGCATGCTTACCATGAGGCTAATTGCTTATGTGATATAACTGCCTAAATGCCTATGAGTGAAGGTTGGGTTGCTTGAATTGGGATAATTCATTGAAATCAGTGATTTAGCCTACTTGCGAGTAGCAAACTTTCAAACTGCTTTCCAAACAAACGGATATACGATGCTTTGTTCCGAATTAGGCAATCTTGTCTATATTTGTGTGTTGTGCGCATCACATAGTAATTCTAGCTAATAGCCGGAATAAGAACGCATGTGTTTTCGAAAACAAGATATCATGTTTAGTACAGGCCGATCTTCGGATCGGGCGAGCGGGGGTGCTCATAGATGACCTTCTCCAATCGTACCCAAGTTCCCGAGCTGAGGCAACTTTGGTGATGACGGACACGTGGCCTGAGCCACGAGTCAAGGTATCCTAAATTCCCCCAAAACAAAATATTTAGGTGGCGACTCTGTATCTCGCAAAGTAGTCCATGTTTGGCACTTCTTTCTAAAAATCTATTTTTCAAAACGATTTGCCGGATTTGGACACTTTGGTGATTTATCGGTCTCGCATTGCACTTTGCGGGATTAGATTCAGAACCGTAACATCGAGTCCGAACTGTAGTGAACCCAATGAACAAAACGGGATTTTTCCTGGGATGTTCGGGGACGTCTACAGTTTCTGGCGACTCTGCTGGGGAGTTAGAGAACTTGACTCGAACTCATGATATCTTGTTTTGATTACACTTATGTGTCTCTTTGTATTACATGTGCATTGGTGCGCCTAGGACACCGTGTTTGCCGTATGCTATTCCTGAACGGTTTGCTAGAGGCTCGCTTTGAGAAGCGTGCCATAAGGCCGACCGGTTGCGGGCTCTACCATGATGGGAACACAAACCCCAGTTTTTACCGGGGCACCCTTTTTGACCATTTGATCTAGTGCATATTCGGAAGAATCCGTAGTGACCATTCCAAACTAGGACAGGTTGTTACCTGATTGTAGGTTGTTTGAAACCGCTGCGTGCGTAGTGAAACCCTAGCTCCTGACAAAATAGGACAGGGAAACCCTACCCCTCCATAGGGGTGTTTTGGCTCTCACTTGTTTGTTATGTGCTTTTAGAGTGTGTCTCTACATGAATGCGTGTATCAGTTTGCAAGTCTAGATATCAGGCCTGCGAGCATCAGTATTAGTATTTGGGTATTAGTTTACCTGTGGGTATCAGATTCAGATTTGAGGCAGTGATTTGGGAACAGTGATCAGTGGTTGAGAGTAGTTCATTCGGTTTATATTTACCAACTGTGTGTTGTCTTTATTTAAGCTGTTATGCTGCCCGTTTTTATGTTCATTATTTCCTTATTATGCTTTATTTATCTTTTGGCTAGGTAGTTTAGCACAATTGATTCCGACCAGGCAGATATCCCCCAAGCACTCTGGACTAGAGGTCGCAAACTCCGTCAATCTGAGGATCTGGTAGACGGACAACCAGTGTTCCATTCTTTACCCCCGGCTACTAGACAGAGGGCAATTAGGCAGAAGATATCAGTTCAGCAGTTAGTTTAGAGGGCTTTGTCTACCCCACCCAAGTATAGTAGGGATCAGAGTTATGTTTCTCCCGCAGAGAGGGAACATATACCGGTAGTTCAACTAGATCAAGGCAGTATGGCAGGGATGGAAGAAATGATGCGTCAGCTCCAGGAGAGCATGAATACCATGCAGCAAGACGCTGCTCATCAAACAGAATTTGCCAAACAGCAGGCTGAGATCATGGCCCAATAAGCAGAGCTAATCACCAGACTATAGCAGCAAGCAGGGGCACCTGCTTCACACCAAGCCCCTCCCCCACCAAGGGTTCCAACACCTGGGGAGACACCAAATGTCCAGGAAGATACGGACATTCCGACAGGGCCGGCTTCGCCCCCGATCTTACCCCAGCTATCCAAAGCACCTACCAACCTACTGGATTCCCCCTTTGAGTTCGAAGTGGACCCCACGGCATTAAAGGTGAGCAAGCTTGAAAAGCTGTTCAAGAAATCTCAGGGTGTCAAGACCATTCCAGATATCTAAGATGGGTACACCGACGCGGCCGTGATGCTACCGGACCGGTTTAAGATGCCACACATTGACCGTTTTGACGGGTCCGGTGATCCTATGGTACATCTACAGTTGTTTTCAGATATACTGAGGTTGATGGGCCTCTCCAGGTTGCAGAAGTTGTCTTTGTTTGGCCGGACCTTGTCAGGTATAGGGGCCATACGGTATGCAAAATTGGAAGATTCCGTCAAGAGAAATTGGGAGGAGATGGCCGAGGCCTTCATAGCTCAATACTCCTATAATACACAAATTGAGGTCACAACTTGTGATCTCGAGACCACCAGGCAAGAACCGAAGGAGAGCTTCTCTGATTTTGTGACCCGGTGGAGGGCAAGGCCTCGATGATGACCATCAGGCCTGTTGATAAAGATTAGATTCGGATGGTTGTGCACAACCTTCAGGCCAAGCTTATGCAAAAGATGATCGTTCTCTCCCTCCCCACCTTTGCAGATTTTCATGAGATAGGGGTGCAGATCGAAGACACTATGAAGCAGGGCCTCATTGACAATGAGAGAGAACAACCCAAGAGAACGTTCAACTACAGTACGAATGCAGGCACGAGCAGTGCTGCAGCTGTTAGATCTTCAGATGTGAGTATGGTTACCACCACCAATACCCCAAGAGCCCTTGCAGCTACGCCATTCACCGGCGCATCCGGTAGTAGCTCATAAGCAGCCAGATAAGCACCCAAGGGCCAAAGAGCCTTCACTCCACTATATATGCCCCTGTCCAAAGCTTTGGGGGTTTTAATCAGAAAAGGGCACTTGAAGCACCTGGAGCCACGGCCATTGCCAGAAAAGCTTCCCCCCCTCCCATGACCCAGCGAAGTACTGTGCATTTCACCAGCAGCATGGTCATGATACCGACCAATGCTATAGATTACGTCATGAGATTCACAATCTCATTGATAATAGAGTGATTGTGCCTCCAGAGAAACCCAATGTCACAACCAACCCTCTCCCACCACACAACCAAGCTCCACCTCCTAAACACATCAACTTCATTCAGACCGGGGTCGTGTCATACGACCCCAACATATATATCACCCCATCCCGCCTACCCAAGCCGGAGGTGTTCCTTCCTGACAGCACTGACTTGTGCATGTTGGACATCTCCCGAACCCAACCTGAACCAATGGTAGTGGCTGTCAAAGACAGAATAGGGATGATTTCGGAGGAAAGTGGTACGATGGATTTAGGGACTAAGGAATTGGGGAGCTTTGCTGAGGAGGTGTACAATCCGAGTGGCTACATTGCGTCAACGGGTCAGATTAGGCCAAATGTGGAATTGCCGGTGGGGGTAGAAATTTGTGTACTACGGGGGAATGGACTTGATCAGAGAATAGATGACTTAGCAGTTCTGGAAAGGGACATTGCTGACCTTCAGATTTTCAATGAATAAGATTCGGGGGACATGACAGTTAACTGGTTCGATTTTGAGAAGTCAGCAGAGGTCACAGGGTGGCTTGACCACCAACCAGATATTGTTGAAGAATCTCAGCTGGAAAAGGGCCCGTCAGGGGCAAGGACATCAATTGTGGCCGGAAGGACGGGGGATCAGAATACATCGCCGGAGAGCACCGGTGCCAAGAATTTTGCTCAGGATTTGGGCATTTTGAATACAGAGAATGTTGAACAGCAAACTATACTGACGCAGTTGGAACAAGAAGGAATCGAAGACTCTGAGAGAGCCAGAAAAGGCAAGGCCCCTGTGGGGACTGAACCTGCTATGTGCACAAAGATAGAGCGTGCTGCGAACACCTAGATGAAAAGTACTGCGAGTACAGGGATAGTTACAACGGAGCCAGGCAGGTGCCTGTCGGCTGCCGATGGCATGTGGTGGGAAGACGATGATTTATGTCTTGCCCACACAGATGGGGATTGGGGTAGTAACCAACCGGATGATACCTGGTACATTGGCGAAGTTGATCATATGACTAGGAGTCGGCGGTATTTCAAGCCCCCACACCTTTACCAACCAGAGGCATCCGGGAAGGACAAGGAGGTGGAGAAGCAGAAAGAGAAGCTACTTGAAGAAGAGGCTATGATGAAATAGTTGAAAAAGATACAAGCAGACATCTCCATTTGGGGACTGCTTGTGGCTTCACGTGTTCATAAACAAGCTGTCCTATCGGCAATGGACAAGGCCAAACTCTCAATAGACACCACGCCTGAACAGCTGGTGGGATTGGTCTTTCCAGGAGGAGGTTCCCCGACGTTGACCATTTCTGACAAAGAACTGCCGCCTGAGGGTGCAAATCATAATAAACCGCTCTACATCTCTGTGGAATGTAGGAGCAAATGGATACTGGTGGTCCTTGTCGATACAGGATCCGCTATTAACGTATGCCCGTCAAGGACGGCATATGCAATCGGGTTGAAGCCCGCAGACTTTGTGCCAACAGCCCAAGTGATAAGGGCGTATGATAACACAAGCAGAGAGGTAATGGGAATTGTGAAAATTCAGACCCAGGTTGGTCCGGGACAACACAAGATTGACTTTCATGTCCTGGATGTTCCCGCAACCTTTAACCTACTTTTGGGGCGGCTGTGGCTGCACCAGGTAAAGACAGTCTCTTCCACCTTGCACCAGATGTTGAAATAGCCCGACGGGAAGGGGGTGCTATTGTTTTCGAGAATTCGTCAATCCATCTGCCGCCAGAAGTGTCTACGCCAGTTTTGGAAATCGAGCACGGCATGGAGGATGTGTTCCTATCAAGGTTTACTCTAGCTGAGGCCCGGGTCGTACAGAACATCTTAGCTGTTGATGAGGGGCTATATGTCAGCGCACAATCAGTGTACCTCATGAACAAGCTCCAACACATCCCCGGGATGGGATTGGGGAAGAGTGGCCGGAAAGGCATTGCAGTATCGGCCGAAGTGCCGCACAACCCGCATACCTTCGGCTTGGGTTATCTGCCCACCAAAGAGGATTGGGTAAGGAAAGGTAAGGAGATGGCTGGGAGGGCCAGAACAAAGCAGGCAGGGAAGCCTTATGAGTTAATGTACCGACCCATCCAGGGTACCCTAAATAGACTCTTTGTCTGGGAGGGGGAGGATTTTCCATTCTGCGGCTTCCCAAAGCCATGGTTGAATATGGAGAAGCATCGCTTGCCAGGGTTTGAGATCTTCTTTGACCTGCAGTTATGTCAAGCCCCAAACCCGCCCCTAAAAGTTTGGGCATGACCACTTCAGAAACGGACACTTAACCTGTTATATATATAATATATGGGGCCTGAACGGAAGCATTAAATATCAAAATTGACAATAGAAAAAAAAGTCCATTGAGCTACTACTATCATGCCAGGATCACAAACTTTAAACAGACAAATAAAATCTAAAACATACATCTGAATATCGGATATATACGCACATATACACAAGCCCAGCTCTATAATTGGGCATACACCAAAACATTTCGAAAGAAAGTATTATACACGTTTCAACCTTAGGCCAACAACTAGAATGCAAAACCAGAGTTCGTCAAAACTTCATGAAAATAAGAGGAGCTTCTCTTAGGCTTGGACATGGAAAGGTTGACCAAAGAGGACAAGCGTCATGCTTTAGGACTGACCACTTGGTTGGTTACCTACAGAAACAGACATAACATAGTGTGAGCCAAGCTCAGTGAATAGCATGATACATAAATGCACAATTTAAACATAATACATAACAATGCATCAGTAAATGCGAAGATCATGTAGTTAAGCTGTTCCTGTTTTCATTTTAAATGGCCTTAGGCCCCAGTCGTGAGTCATAATGGTTTTAAGCCCTTAAACACTTTAACATTAAGCTTTTAAACATAATGGCATATAGCCCTTGAACATATGGCATGAAGCCCTTAAACATGGTGGCATATAGCCCTTGTACATATGGCATGAAGCCCTTGTCAGAATGGCATTACAGCCCTTGAACATATAGATATATGAACTCAAGAGGTGTCTCACACGGATTCTAGAGGTGACTCACATTGTAGCACTTAGTTCCGTGTAGCACTTTGTTTCATATTAGAATGGCATAAGCCCTTATCAGATTGGCATTACAGCCCTTATCAGAATGGCATTAAGCCCTTAAAACATATTGGCATTAAAGCCCTTGGACATGCATATATGAACCCAAGAGGTGTCTCACACGGACTCTAGAGGTAACTCACATCGTAGCACTTAGTTCCGTGTAGCACTTTGTTTCATTTCTTAATAACTTATACGGAGTGGCCATAGGCCGCGTAGCTTGCACATAATGGCTATCAGCCTCATAACTTTCACATATGTATGGACTCAAGAGATGGCTCGTACGGATTCTAGAGGTAACTCGCATTGCAGCACTTAGTTCCGTACAGCACTTTGCTCCATACCAGAAATACAGAATGGCCTTTGCCTAATAGATCATACAGAATGGCCATAGGCCCATATTGGCTTTAAGCCTAGTTCATATATGTATGGACTCAAGAGGTGTCTCACATGGATTCTAGCGGTGGCTCACAATGTAGCACTTAGTTCGAAGTAGCACTTTGTTCCATACCAACTATTAGCAAGTCTTACAGACCAAACCATACATAAATGTCATACTATAAACGGAAATAAATTTATACATATGCATTATGCTTGAATCATTAACAGAAATTAGAATTCATACTTACTTATACTTAGCCCTTTAATAGCGCTGACAAATCAATAAAAATCATTCTTGTTAGTTCCATAAAGAAATTCCTCAACATTGTGAACTTATAGTACACTTGGACTTGTACATATATAAGCATGTAACGTTGCTTGTAACATACTTACGCTTGTATCGTCCTTAAACTTGTAACATACTTCAGCTTGTAACGCACTTAAACTTTTGATATACTTGAACTTATAACATGCGTATGCTTGTAATATACTTGAATTTATAACATACATGGACTTATAACATGCTTGAACTTGTAATATACATGAACTTATAACACACTTAAACTTGAAAAGTTGTAACATTCTTGACTTAGAACATTCGTAAACTTACAACAGACTTAAACTTAGAACACACGTAAACTTGTAACTTAATTATTTGAACGACAATATTATTACCCCTGGGTAAGGGCCTTGTGCTAGAGATGATGTGAATACTTTTACATATATGAATAATCATTAAGTTAATGGAAAATAGAGCTTTTCTTGTTATATCATGTCATTATCATGCACTTAACAAAATAGAATGATTCATATTCTTATGTGGGTTGCATACTAATGGTAAACCTTTACATTCCTATCATAGATTCTAAACGTTCTTGGGTCCCTTCATAATATAATCTTAATTCACACAACATCATTCTTCAAGGATGAACATAAGTTCCACTTATTCTTTAAGAAATAACATACTATGCTGATAAATAACAAAGGCTAATATTCATCATTAACGGAATATAAGGATTCCAAAATCATACCGACGTACGCAAATCTTTCAACGTTCATATAAGCTCACATTGCTTTCCAATTGTCATAATGTTTGAATAATACTTACAAAGAACAGAGCATTAGTGATAATAATTGTCAATAGTATATAAAGTGTACATTCTTGTACTGCTACTCACAGTGCTACAACGGAGTGCTTGCCCCTCCTGGAGTGTGCCCTGTACATACACATAACTTAGTCATTAGTTCTTTTGCTTTCTTAATTCCTTTCCTGCTTTAGTTTACTTCGAATGAGTTTACGGGCATCTTAGGGCCATCAAACACAAATTCTAAAAATACCAGAGGGTTAAGCACGTAAAACCGAGCAAATAAATTTTTGCAGCATGGGCCGCACGTGCGGCTGTGAGCCCCGCACGTGCGGCAGGCCTTCCGCACGTGCGGCAGTGATCCTCGCACGTGCGGCGATTCCAGCAGTGTATTCTGAAATTTTCCCAAACAAAACCCCATTTTTGTAAGCTTGCATAAGGCTCCAAATAGGCCCTTTAATTGATAAAGTGTGGTTCAAAAACATGTAAATAAAGACTATAAACATGTATTAATCCAAGCATAAACTAAATCCTTAATCTAACATTACCAATACATGATTTCAAACTTGAGTATCACAAGATAACATGCTTAGAAGCTTAATCAAATCACAACCTTTCACAAGTCCATCCTTGGATTCAAATTCCTCACATAGCACACTTAAATTAGGTTGGAAAACAACCAAATGATGAGAACACCCTCTTCAATCAAACATAAATCATGAACAATTGTCCATTACAACCCTAGATCATCAAACATAAATCATAACAACTCTTCTTCACAATTGAAAGGATGATTCTCATATATACTAAATTTAACATACCTTAAGCTTGATCTCCTAATTTAACCTCAATTTCCTTCCTTGTTGAACCTTGTCTTTGTTCTCCTCTCCTCTTCTTTTCAACCCTTCTTCTCTTCCAAAAGATGCCTCACGTTTTTGTTATATCAAGGCTCAAGAGATTTGGGTGTATATACTTATAAATAATGACATATAAGACAAAACTTAATCGTTTAATCATTCCAAAATTGAAATTTCGTAAACATGCTTAATATTACTTAAAAATTATGCTGATCACAGATATCTAATCAATTTCAGATAATTAAGCCGTTAAGGCTTCTAATTTCTGCTTCTAACATTCTACATGTAACAGATACTTTTCTTGTTCAACAGATAGACATCTTTAAACATGGGATTTACTTACTTAACCGTAATTCCACATGGAATTTCACAATAAGCGTATAAATATACAGAATAAGGGAACTGAAAGTATACCGGAATCATAGACGAGGGTCGGGTTATTACAAGTTATCCGGGGATGATGTTGCCGAGGAGCAGACAGACCCATCAGCCGATGTTGAGCAGAATGAGAAGGTGGATTCTGAGAGCACCGAAATTGAAATGGGGGTAGCGCTGGCTTGTCTACTTTCAGATCCTCCGATCGTACCGAAGTGCATGGGGGATAACTTCTCAGTGTCCATGATTGGGAATGGAGCGGCCGCGAGCCCACCTTCAAGCATTTTGGATGCATCAATCACACCCTCCCTCGTTTGGCAGTATGAGGAGGGATTCTTATCGAGCAGCACTGGGTCAGGTAGTGAGCCAGAATCTGATTCCACCGAGTCTGTAGGGTCGGAATCAGGTTCCAGCTCGTCTGAGTCTGAGTCCAGTATTCCTGGGAGTGACAACCCGGATGCCACAGTCCTGTTTGGGTCGTCCTTTTCTTTTTCCTTTGAGTCTGTTGTAACAGAGGAATCAAGCGATTTGGATGTGCTTAATGAGAATGGAATGGCTGTGTTTTCTGAGTACTTTTCTATGCCTTTGATTTATTGTATTAATCAGAACTTTCAAAATTTTGATGAAAACAACGAGGAAGAAATTCCTCCAGTTTTACAACGTTTAATTGATCAAGAGCAGGAGAGATTTGTTAAACCGCTGGTCGATAAAATCATCCAAATTAATGTTGGTACTAAAAAGGACCCGCGGTTGGTCCAGATCGGGTCAACGTTGTCTTCGGAGGAACGCGAGTGCTTAGTCGCTTTATTAAAAGATTTCAAAGATGTTTTCGCGTGGTCCTACGAAGACATGCCTGGAATCGATCCTGAGATTGTACAGCACCGGATCCCTCTTGACCCCGAGGCCCGACCTGTCAAACAGAAACTCAGAAGGATCCGCCCCAATTTGGCCATCAAGATCAAAGAAGAGGTCACTAGGCAAATTGATGCAGGGTTCCTGCTAGTATCTGAATACCCAACTTGGTTGGCTAACATCGTTCCAGTGCCGAAGAAGGATGACAGAATCCGGGTATGTGTGGATTTCAGAGATTTGAACAAAGTCAGTCTAAAGGACGACTTTCCTTTGCCGCATATCGATGATTTAGTGGATTTCACCGCAGGGCATGCATTGCTTTCTTTCATGGATGGCTTTTCAGGCTACAACCAGATTGTGATGGCACCCAAAGATCGGGAGAAGACTGCTTTTACTACCCCGTGGGGGACCTACTGTTACAGAGTGATGCCATTTGGGTTGAAGAATGCTTGAGCTACATATCAACGGGCCGCGAACACGATATTGCATGACATGATCCATAAAGAGGTTGAGGTGTACATGGACGACGTGATTGTCAAGTCCAAAGAAAGAGAGGGCCATTACACCGCCTTGCAAAAGTTCTTCCAAATGATCAGAGAATTTCGATTGCGGCTGAATCCTCAAAAATGTATGTTTGGTGTTACAGCAGGGAAAATGCTGGGGTTCTTGATTACACAGAGAGGTATCGAAGTCGACCCTTCCAAAATTAAGGCCATCTTAGAAATGCCACCACCGAGGACTGAAAAGGAGGTGAAAGGCTTTCTAGGTAAAGTGCAATTCATAAGGCGGTTTATCTCAAAACTAACCTTGACTTGTGAACCACTTTTTGGTCTCCTTAAGAAAGGAAAGAAGTTCCAATGGGACGGCCGATGCCAAGTTGCTTTTGAACAAATCAAGGAATACTTACAGAACCCACCTGTGTTGTCACCGCCTGAGCTGGGGAAACCGTTGATTTTGTACCTTTCAGTGACTGAAGCTACAATGGGTTGCATGCTTGCGCAAGAGTCTGAGGACAAGGTGGAGAGAGCTATCTACTACCTGAGCAAGAAGATGTTGGATTACGAAACCCGCTACACTCCACTCGAGAAGGCTTGTTTGGCCTTGGTATGGGCTACCAGGAAGCTGCGCCACTACCTATTAGCTCACTCTGTAATGTTGGTTTCGAGATTAGATCCCATCAAATATCTCTTCGAGAAACCGGCACTTATGGGTAGGCTAGCTCGTTGGTTGCTTCTACTTTCCGAGTTCGATCTGAAGTATGTGACTCGCAAGTCAGTAAAGGGGAGAGCGGTAGCGGAGTTCCTAGCCGATCACCCAGTGGAAGGGGATGAAACAGTTAAGTACCTATTCCCAGATGAGGCCATTCTGCATGTGGAAGATGAAACTTGAACGATGTACTTTGACGGGGCATGAAACCAATATGGGTATGGGATAGGGGTGTTGCTGATAGCACCCGACAATTCCCGTATCCCTCTAGCATTCAAACTCCAGTTCAAAGTCTCGAACAACGAAGCAGAGTATGAGGCATGCATTTCCGGCCTAGAAGCAGCCCTAGAACTAGAGGCAAAATGGTTGGACGTCATTGGGGACTCGAACCTTGTTGTGTCTCAAGCAAAAGGAGATTGGAAATTCAAACAAGAAAAGATGAGAATATACCATTAGACCTTGGATTTGTTGATTCCTCGGTTTCAGAAGCTGAACTTCGCTCATCTGTTGAGAGAGAACAACAGGTTCACAGATTCACTAGCAACTCTCTCTTCCATGATAGACATCCCTTTTGGAGTCCATATGCGTCCAATCATCATTGACCAGAAGTTTGCGCCGGCCTACGAGTCGATTGCTTCCATAGGAAAGGTTCAAGATGAGAACCCCTGGTATTACGATGTCTGGAACTTCTTGGAGAAAGAAGCATATCCACCAGGGGCAAATGCCAAGGGTTAAAGGGTAATCAGAAGAATGGCTGCTCAGTTCATCATCTGCGGAGATAAACTGTATAAGAGAGGTTATCTGGGAATGCATAAACTGCGTGTTGATGCCAAAGAATCAAAGTGCCTGATGGAGGCCATTCATGGAGGAGAATGTGGGGTGCACATAAACAGGGTGATGCTAGCTCAGAAAATTCTCAGACAGGGTAACTACTGGTTCACCATGGAGGAAGATTGTATCGACTTTGTTCAGCGATGCCACAAATGTCAGATCCATGCAAACCGCATGAACATCCCGCCGTCGAAGCTATACAATATGACTTCACCATGGCCATTTTCAGTTTGGGGAATTGATGTGATCGGGGCTGTCACTCCAAAAGGGTCTAATGGGCATGAGTTCATTCTGGTTGCGATAGATTATTTCACAAAGTGGGTCGAGGCCCAATCTTATGCGGTGTTGAAGGCTTCACACATTGCAAAGTTCATCAGAAACAACATCATCTGCCGCTACGGGGTCCCAAACAAGATTATTTCAGATAATGGTTCCCACTTCAAGAAGGAAGTGATTGACTTGTGGGAGAAATACAACGTGGCTTTTCATAAGTCATCTACATATCGGCCACAAACCAACGGAGCAGTTGAGGCCGCTAATAAGAACATCAAGCATATTCTACAGAAGATGGTGGAAACCTACTAGGACTGGCCAGATAAGCTGCTCTATGGGGCTACCAGACTTCAATTAGAACTTCTACTGGAGCGACTCCGTATTCATTAGTTTATGGGATGGAGGCCGTTCTACCTATCGAAATTGAAGTTCTGTCATTGCGAGTATTGGCTGAGTGTCAGATAGCTGAGGCAGATTGGCAGCAGAGCAGATTCGAGGAACTCATGCTTTTTAATGAGAGAAGGCTGAAAGCACTGTACCATGTTCAAGGTTATCAACGACGAATTGCCAGGGCTTTCAACAAGAAAGTTAAGTCCAGGAATTTCAAAGAAGGAGATTTGGTGCTCAAAGACAACCGAGCTCCCATCCACGACCCTAGGGGTAAGTTCAGACCCAATTGGACTGGTCCCTACATCATTAAGTCTATCTGGTTAGGTGGAGCTGTCATTCTGATGGACCTAGATGGCCTAGAGTTCTCACAGCCGATCAATATGGACAAGTTGAAGAAATATTTTCCCTGAGAGGATCGCTAGGCCGAAAACCCGAAAGGGCGACCTAGGCAAAAGTTAGAGCACAAAAAATTTGAAATGACAAAAACTGAGCTCGCAAGGTCAAAAACCCGCAAAGGGCGGCCTTGGCAAAAGTTAGAGCGCAAAAGGAGAGATTTAATACACGAGTGAACCCGAGCCGAACTACGTAAGGCTTGATTCCCATCTGTGGGATACGTAGGCAACTTCATCCTGAAGTCCAGCCATAAACTTTTCCCCAATGAACTTTGTCCATTTGATCACCTCGGTCATCTTTGTCTATTTAGCATTCAAAAGCTTCGGTTGTGATCTCCGGTGCAGTGCTATTCAGACTAGGGGCAACTTTCTAGTTGCTGGGATCCGAGGTTGTTCATCTTAGTGACAGATCTCAGACGTGTCCAGTTTTGATCCATATCGAAAATGGTTTTGAAAAGTTTTAATAAAAGTTGATTTTGCTCAAATTAATCTTTTTACGACTTAGACCATTTTTGGACCAAACGGAAAATTTTCAGTACCCACAACCTTCGATTTCATTGATTTCAATACACAGTTCTCCTACTCTTGAATACAAATTGAAGTTGCTTTTATTACACACATAAAGAAAACTTGAGAGTACTGATTAAGCAATAAATCCGGGGAATAGATAAGTCAGGTGTTCCTGCGCCCCCTCCCAGAGTTGGTCTAAGCCTCTGATGCCAAGCTGGGCCCAACCTGTGCCTCTTCATTGAGCCAATCTACGCACTCGTCAGACAAAGTGCAACTGAAAGTGGGAGCGAGGGCCCGGAGCTCTCTAGTTCTCCATACTGTGGCATACCGAGCTAGCTGCGCGCCTCAGACCAGAAATGTAGCAGGGTACTCAATCCCCTCCTCTGGGCAAGTCTGATCATGTCCGAACTGGCACTAGAATCGGAACGGAAAATAAAACAAATAGTGTGTCAGGCTAATCAACTGGATCCCTGGCTGACAGGCCATGCTATAACTCATTGCCGGTAAATTGAGCCAAGGGCACCGCCAAGCAATGCGATCTGCAGACAAATTGTACATCCAGTTGTACCACCATCCTTCATCCGGAGCATCGACTAAACGTCGTCGGGAGAACTAGCCGCGAGCTGAGTACGTTGGACACGAGTCCATAACTCTCAACTTGTCCATCAACCACACTTGGGGAGGGATGAAAAATGAGAGAGTAAAGAATAGAGAGGTGCACGTTGAGAGAAAAAGTGAACAAAAGGGTTTTTGAGAGAAAAATCGAGCCTGAGGGCCGAGTGATGTGAGCAATATATATGTGAGATAGTGTGGGAAACAATACCTGTAACAGTAGTGGACTCCCCGCAAACCTAGCCGTCTCCCGACGATGAAAAGCGTCCAAGCCCATCAATGTTTCGGCCAATGTCATGGCGATGCAGCTTTTGCCCTTTTTCAAGCCCTCCGCGACCTCAATCAGACGAGCGCTAAACCCGCCGGAGCCAGGGGCAAGTAAGAAATGAGATAGCATACATAAACATAGTGCGTGTCGCCGACGACCTTGCCAATGACGGTCGCCGCGATCACCGGCATCAGAAAACTGACAAACTAAGCCTGGAATGTCCAGCTCTCCATCATGAATCAATGACTGAGTGTCATGCAAAGTAAGGCCGCACATCCTTCCTAACGCTTGGATATGGCCAAACCGGAATTGAGGCAAGATTTCTTCATCGCGCTCGGATTCCATTAAAGCTTGGAAGTCCTCAAAAGTGGGACACATCTCTTGGCCGCCAAAGCTAAAGACATGTGTTACCGGATTCCGAATCCTTGCCGCGGCATGGAGGAATGGAAAATGAAGCAGGGTGCGACCCAAAGTGAATAGTGTATTTATGCTAAAGCCCCGAAAATTCAGCTTTTCCGAGCCATCCAAGTTGGCAATCCAAGTTGTGAGATTTTGGGTAAGAAACTCTTCCATTTGGTACAAATCAATGTTGAAATGAGGAAAACTACGAAGCTGGAGCATTTGTAGAAGATAAGGTGTTGAGTGGAAGACAGGTGTCAACATTCTGGAGGTCCTTACCATTTTTGATCGAGCAAGCGGGGGTGCTCATAGATGACCTTCCCCAATCGTACCCAAGTTCCCGAGCCGAGGCAACTTTGGTGATGACGAACACGTGGCCTTAGGCACGAGTCAGGGTTTCCTAAATTCCCCCAAAACAAAATATTTAGGTGGTGACTCTGTATCTGGAAAAGCAGTCCATGTTTGGCACTTCTTTCTGAAAATCTACTTTTCAAAACGATTTGCCGGATTTGGACTCTTTGGTGATTTATCGGTCTCGCATTGCACTTTGCGGGATTAGATTCAGAACCGTAACATCGAGTCCGAACTGTAGTGAACCCAATGAACAAAACGGAATTTTTCTCGGGACGTTCGGGGACGTCTACAGCATGCAAACAAGACACAAGGAGTGGAGGCTAAACCCTCCAATTTTGGACTTAAAAATAAGGTTTTTGCCACTGAAAAATCTTTGAAATTTCGTGGTTAAAAGGACAAAAAAATTTGATTTCAAAGTGATGAAAAATGGCACAAAAGCTTAACAAGCGAAGGAGCAAGAAGGATGGACAACCCCCTAACTTGAAATGACCTTAAACCAACACTTTTAACCCACAAAAATAGAGGTTTTTACAGTTCAAAACCACTCCAAAAATAGCACAAAAAGATGGCAAAAACAAGTATGAAAAACAAGCTGAAAAGGGTAAAGGTTATACCTCTTGAAGCCAAACACACTTTTAGGCACAAATATAAGTCAAAACCACCTTAAGGAGTTCCAAGAGGGCTTCAAGCAAACTCAGCCAACAACTTTGGTTAAGGGTTGACAGTCTAACTTGAAGTGTATCTACACTTGTATGCACAAAAGTTCAAAAGAGAGAAAAATCTACAGAGAGAGAATTGTAGAGAGAGAGGCTCTCAAAATCTTTCCAACCTTGAAAAAAATAGAGAAGGGCCTCTATATATAGAAATACATGAGCTCAAGTCAAAAATATCAATATAGGACAGGTGGAGCAATTTGGAAATAGTTGGCACAAATATCTGCAAAATATCTATTTTTTTTGCACCAATGGCCGACCGGCCACTTGTGTGGACGACCGGCCACCATTGGTGGCCGAAAAAACTCACCCCTGACCGCAGGCCACTAAAGTGGCCTGTAGGCCACCACTGGTGGCCGACAGGCCACATCTGTGGCCAATCACAAAAATCTACTTTTCAGGTCCAACTTCAAACGGGCATATCTCATTCATCTGAACTCCTTTGCAAGTCATTCTTGATTCTAAATTGAAGCCCCAGAAGTATTCTTTCCAATGGTGGAATCCTCACATTAAAATTCCATGTGTACAAAGAGATATGACTATTTTAGTGAAGGTTGCTTAGTTTTGGTCCTAACAGATTGATGCCTAACTTCACACAGTCATATTTCCCTCATCCGGACTCGGATTTAGGATATTCTTGAGTGTAAAATGAAGCCCCGGAAGTCCTATTTCCAATGGTGGTGTCCTCACAACGAAATTCCAAGAGTACAAAAGGACATGCCTGATTTAGTGAGGCTGCTCAGCTCTCTCTCTCTTAACGGTTTCATGCCCAACTTCTCTCCCAACTAGGTTTCTTCCCTCTCCAATTTTGTTCAACTCCAAACCTCTAAAAAATATGTTTTAAAGATTTTTTCAAATATTTCACCTCTCTTTCATTTATTTCCACTTTGTCCTTGCTTGGTTTATCGAAAAGTGCAACATTTAACGAAATGCGAGCCTCGGAACATCGTAGGAACTTTTTCAAAAAATATTTTGAAAGAGAGGGTTTTGAGGTCTAAAATCATTTTGGTCAAAATAGTTTTGGTCCAAAATAGGGTGTAAGGTTGGGAGTTAAAGCTCTCATTGTCGAAGAAATCGAACCTTTGCACAACACCGCTTTCACCATCGAATGATCAATCAGTGGCGCCAAAGTCTTAAGGGTGATAAAAAATGAGGTGTCTACACTCATATATGTCTAATGTAGAAATATCTGTTTGAATTTCTATTTTGACTTGGGAATTGAAGGCCTTATCGGCTTCTGATCGTGAAATCGACTTGATTTATGTGTTAATTGAAATTTTTAGAACATTATGGTAGGTTCAATTGAAAATGGAATGATTAAATTAGAACAATTTTATGCCCCATTGATTATCTTGACCAATAATTTAATTTCACCATTAACCAAGCCTATATAAGGCTCCCATGTGTGCTTCACCTCCTCCTTTAGCACATTTTGAGTCTCTACAAGCAAAGAAACACGAGAGAGGAAGAGAAAGGAGAGATTTGAACCTAACTAAGGGAATTGTTAGGAAGAAGAAAGGTTGGACTTAGAGACTCATGGATTAAGCCTCTAGCTCTCACCTTGGGAAGTCTAGGTAAGAATTCAACCCTTTGAATGTACAATTTTGATGCCTAAACCATGAATTCAAAAGTGTTAAGTTGAGTTAATCTAGAATTAAGCTATTGAGTTGTTAGGAAGATCATATCACGCACGCATGTCCTTTTGAGCACAATTTGAGTTTGATTTCAAGGGATTCCCTCATCCATGTGTTCATCTTACCATTATTTTGAGAATTCATCTTGTTTGATACCATTTTATAGCAAATGATCATGGTTTGGAAGCTTTGAAGTCAAGATAAGGCTTGCATGTTATGGATGTTATGTTTTTAAAGAAATGAAGAATTGTTTTGCACAATTGGCAAGCTTTTGGGCCTTGATTTTGTGAAATGATCTTTAATTCACCATGTTTTCCAAAGTTTATATAAGTTTCCTCAAGTTTTTTTCCCAAAAGACCATGATTTGCATCTTTGAAATTGAGTTTTGCACTAGGCAGAGCAATCTGGAAGTTCCAGATTCTGCCTCTCCGCTCGAGCGATAGATCCTGTGCTCGAGCGACCACTCTATGTTTTGCACCTCTGCTCAAGTGACCAATAGTTGGCTCGAGCGTAAATTGCATACTTCTAGAAGGTTACATGTTTTGCAGAACGTTCAAGCGACAAGAGTTGCGCTCGAGCGAAGACCTCAATCACACGCTCGAGCGACCGTTGAGCTGTCGTCGAGCAAAAATTTCACACAACCAGTACTTTTGAAGAATTTATAAACTACTCAAGCAAGGGAATCTAAGCACGAGTGACCACTCACATTTCACATGTCCGCTCAAGCAGGACCCCTGTTCTAAGCAAATTTGACTAAGTGTTTTGAATCACATTTTGGCATCCTCATTGCATCCTAGGCATTCCTAAGCCCTAATTAAGTCAGAATAATAAGGAATAGAAGTAGAACACACCAAAATAAGAGAGAACTAAATTATTGATTCCGAGTGTGTAATTTTGTACATATTCGTTTTGTATCTATATAGGTCACGCGCCGCAAGTTACGTGATCTTTCTACTCTCTCTATTTGCTTGGAGCCATTTGTGAGTAATAACTCTATAAAGCTATGTTTAATTATAAATATTTTGTGACTGATATGATACGATCTATTTTCTCAAATGCTATTTTATGAATCATGAATGAATGTTCATTTCTTTGAAATGTATTTGTGGCATCTTTAGTTCATGTGGCCCTTGCTCGGTGGTAACAATACCATGGCCAATATTCACGTGGCCCTTGCCCGGGGGTAACAATACTGATGCCTATATTCACGTGGCCCTCGCCTGGGGGTAACAATACCATGGCTACTTGCTCGCAAGATATGGACCTTTATGGTTGTCGGTACCGACTATGCAAATTTGATGTCATGATTGCTAAATACATGTGCCACAAGTACCTGCTGATGATTTCTGGAAAGTATGTGAATATGAATTTGTTTCTGATTTGAAATCTGATATGGGACATGATTCATTAAATTCTTTACTTTATTATTATTCACTAGGCTTCGCTCACCATTTATATATATATTTAGGTGATCAAGTGCCTGACGAGACTCAGGATATTATTCAGGATATTCAATTGTTATGCAATGTATTTCGACTTTTATTATCCTTGTTAAGTTACCAAGACAAGTGGTTTATATAAGCCCATTTTGGGCCAAGGCTGTTCTATCTTAGTTTCCATTTCTTAAGTAATTTTAAATGTGTAGACATCATTTCTTTTCTGGACTAAGTTATGTTTATTATATCATATCATGCTTTTGAAAGTACATTGAAATATTCATTAAAAAGAAAAATGAATGTGTTCACATAGTAATTTTAAATGTGTTGACATTGTCTCTTTCTTTTTTCTTTTTTTTTTTTTGGAGTGGGCTATGTTATGATGCTTTTGCAAGTACATTGAAATGCTGATTTAAGAGGGAAAAAAATGATAATTCTAGAAAGTAAGAATAACGAATTTCATTTAAGTGAACTAATCTAAATCATAGCTAATTTATATTGAAAGTTAATAGTCATTACATCATCTAGTTGCAAATTTGTTCCCATCATTGAATTAGAACTATTGAATTGGGCTTTTTAAATTATGAATAAATTAAAATTCAAAAATGATTATGATGTTACATTATATAGTAAGTAATTTTATCTCGCGATAGGAATTATAACCTGATTGAATTAATGTTAGATATATTGGAAAATGGCTTTTGTGTTACCTTATTTTTTGCTCACTTTGAACATTAATTAAGGTGGGACCCAAGCGTTATTTTTAACGTTTCTAATTAGGTTCATGTTTAATATCGCGTAGTGAATAAATTTATGTATTTGGTTGCTCAAAGCCATTTCCAGATGAATGAGAATTCAATGCGCTTTTTTGGATTCGTGGAACTAGTTTTGGTGGGTTTCCTACACATTTGTGAAATGTGCTTGTCCTACATTAGAAAGGCTTGAGGTTTTGAATGGGTTTATATATCTTAGCTTGGGATACTTTGGATGGGCCCCAAGGGGTACCCAAGTTTTTGGAAGGGTGAGATTATGGGTGAAGTGGGCTAGACCGATTGCACCCAAAATTAAAACCACACGTGCGCGCCGCTGCCATCTGTCCGTCCGATCGGTTGGTAGGGTGTGGACGGACCCCTCGGGCTCTCCGTGCCACAGTTCAGACTCGATTTGTCATGGTTCTTAATCTAATCTTGCAAAGCGCAATGCAAGACTGATAAATCACCAAAGAGTCCAAATCTGGCAAATCGTTTTGGAAAATTGATTTGTAGAAAGAAGTGCCAAACATGGTCTGCTTTGCTAGATAGAGAGTCGCCACCTAAATATTTTATTTTGGAGGAATTTAGGAAACCCTAACTCGTTTGCCTAAGGCCACGTGTCCGTCATTACCAAAGTTCCCTCAGCTCGGGAACTTGGGTATGATTGGGGAAGGTCAGCTATGAGCACCCCCGCTTGCCCGATCCGTAGATCGGCCTCTACTAACCATGATATGCAGTTTTTGAAAACTTTATGTGTTCTTATCCCGATTAATTAGCTAATCTTACTATGTGATGAGCACAACACAAAAGTATAGACCAGATCGCCTAATTTGGAACAAAGCATCGTATATCCGTTTGTTTGGAAATGATTTGAGGTTTGCTACTCGCAAGTAGGCTAAAATACGGATTTTAATGAATTATTCCAATTCAAACAATATAACCTTCACCTACAGGCATTCAGGCAGTAAATAAGCATTTAGCCTCATGGCAAGCATGCTGTCATGTTAACACTCACATACATGCAAGATGCCAAAGCATAAAAACACTTACAGTGTACTCCGAGCCAAAACAAGAAACTAGTTAGCAATCATGCATGATCCTAGTTCATGTTAAAATGGCTAATGCATCACATACAGAATGTCACTAGAATAGGCTCGACTAATCTATGGATGGCATGTGAAATGCACAGATAACATGTATTCAAGTTAGATTTGAAAAACCATGCAATTAGTATGATGCACTGAGCCCGGTGCATGCAATACAAATGAATGGATGCACGCATGCATAGCATGAGGATGCTAAATTAAATATGTCCTAATACTAACCATCAAAAGTAGGTAAGTAAAAGGGAGAAAGAAGTGGAGATTGGAAGGCATGCATCACACGCACACACACTTATTACAAATTCCCCCTCGCTCGGAGGGACCGAAAGAATAATACAATTTAATCAACTAACAAGCTAATTAAATAGTTACAAACCAATTAACTAGTTTAGCAAATTAACTAAGCTAATAAAATGATAAAACAGCCTCGAGAAGAGGGTCCAATGCATGCGTGCTCGACTCCGCTAAGAAATCCACCACCATATAAGAGCTGCCTCTGTTTTCACTGTTTTATGCCTCTGAAAATTGCACAAGTCCCAAGGAGCACTCTCTGAACACTGTGGGGTGCCACCAGCCATGAGGAATGGTCACCGGCCATGGCAAAGTGGTCATCGACCATTGGTATGGCTCTCGGCCAAAGATTTGTGGTCGGCCGGCACTCAATGTGGTCGGTCGGCCATCTATGCCTGCAAAATCCTGTTTTGACAGCAGCAGAGGACAAGACAAGGCATGGCAATGCATTTCAAAGCAATGTTTGCACCAACACCCTCCTTATCATGTTCATGACTCAAAGGAGGATGGTCCTCGACCCTCAGGCCACCAATCGCGCATTTCAATGCGTGATGGCCAAAGAGGCTAAGTGTGCCATTTCAATATCAAATGAAATGCAAACCAAACAAACAATGGACCCAACCTCTATCATGGTGATTCAAGAGGCAAGGCATGCATGCAAAACGCAATGCAACCTAGGCATGCAAGCTAAGTATGCACCATGAGCATGAGGCCAAGCAAACATGCAACAAGTATGCAAGCTTACAAGGATGCAAAATGCAATGTCAACATGCAAACATGCAAGACATGTAACATGTTAAGCAACCAAAACAAAAGGAAATGCATGCCAAATGCAAAGTGATTCAAGCATGCAACAACATGCGATAGGCCAAGCATGCAACAACACGCGAGGTGAGCATGCAACAACATGCGAAAGATGGACTTAAACTAATTTGGGCAACTTTCAAATAGGCCCAAAACAGTGGCCAAAATGCCAAGGAAATGAAGACTAATGTACATACAAACATGCATGCATACATGGTCCAACACTTAGGCATAAAGAAACAACTTTTAAGCACACTTAAAAGGGAACAAACATAGACAAATGGCAAGCATAATGGACTCCGAAAATCATGTCAAGGATCGTGCCAAACCAACTAAACAAAGCAATCAAAGCATGCAAGCAAGGTCCAAGGCTCAAACCTAACCTAGGGGCTTAAACCATGGCTATGCAAGGCGAGTCCCAAAGGGTCAAGGCGACTCAAAATAGTCCCAATGTAGGTCGAGACAAGGCCCAAAACACCCTTAGATGGCATCTAAATGGCCTACACAAGGAAGCATACACAAAGGTCCAAACATGGAGCACAAAACACCAACCTTTTAAGGCATTAAAGGGGCATCAAATGCAAGCATACAAGCATACCATACGGACTGAAATGATGCTATAAGTGGTGCCAAACCACTGAAATGATGCAAGGAGAGCATACTAGAGGGGCCAACACTCAAAGCTCCTAAGGGAGATTACATGGTAGCTATACAAAGCAAGTCATGGACGACCCAAATAACCAAAATCAGACCTCAAGCACACTAAGACATGTATAAAAGCTTCACAAAGCTAAGCCAAAACAAGTAAGCATAGTGGTCTAAATGCTAAGCACATGTTAAGGCATCTCATGGCATTACAAGACATGTATG
>NW_021025295.1:1295641-1343764 GCF_004153795.1 Camellia sinensis
TTTGCGTAGACTTGTTGCTTTAGAATGTTTACCTAACTTAGAATTTGATCCTAATCATAAATGTGAGATTTGTGTTGAGGCAAACTCACTAAGGCATCATTTAATAAAGTTGAAAGAAGTAATGAATCTCTAAGTTTAATTCACAGAGATATCTGTGATTTAAAATTTGTTCAAACTAGAGGAGGTAAGAAGCACTTTATTACTTTTATTGATGATTGCACTCCATATTGCTATATTTACTTATTGAGAAGTAAAGACAAAGCCGTAGAAGCTTTTAGGAAATATAAGCTTGAGGTTGAAAATCATCTTGGCAAAACTATTAAGATAGTGAGGAGTGACAGAGGTGGTGAGTATGATGCACCATTTAAAGAATTTTGTTTTGAACATGATATCATTCACCAAGCCACTACACCATATTCTTCTCAGTCAAATGGAGTTGGTGAGAAAAAGAATCGAACTCTTAAAGAGATGATGAATGCCATGTTGATTAGTTCAGGGTTACCTCAAAACTTTTGGGGGGAGGCAATTTTGTCTGCTAACTTTATCCTTAACAGGGTACCCCACAAGAAACTCAATCAAACACCTTATGAATTATGGAAAGGTCGACGACCTACCTATAATTACCTCAAAGTGTGGGGGTGTTTGGCCAAGGTGGCAGTCTCTAGTCCCAAAACGACTAAGATAGGACCAAAGACCATTGATTGTGTGTTCATTGGATATGCCAATAATAGTAGTGCATATAGATTTCTAGTTCATAGATTTGAAAATCCAGATATGCATGTAAACATTATTATTGAGTCAAGAAATGCACCGTTTTTTGAACACATTTTTCCTAGCAAGGAAATTGAAGAGAAAAGTTCAAATAAAAGAACTTTTGATGCTGCTATGGGTAGCAGTGAAGACCAAAATGATAATGAAGTAGATGAACCTAGATGTAGAAAGAGGGCTAGGATCTCTAAATCATTTGGACCAGATTTTTTGACATACCCACTATAAAATGAGTCTCAAAACTTCAAGGAAGCAATGTCAAGTCCTGATGCTCCATTGTGGAGAGAGGTTGTGAATAGTGAAATTGAATCAATACTGCAAAATCATACTTGGGAATTGGTGGGTCTTCCACCAGGGTGTAAACCTCTTGGATATAAGTGGATATTCAAGAGAAAAATGAAAGAAGGTGGTTCAATAGATAAATACAGGGCTAGGCTTGTTATTAAGCGATACAGGCAGAAGGAAGGCCTTGATTTGCCCATTTTCTGTCCGAAATTTCCAACAAGACCCACTCTTTTGGCAAGTGTTTCTAAGGTCCTAAATAGGTTTAATAATCATGTTAATAAAATTCACAATCACATAACAATCTAGGTATAAACTTCAAGGGGTTTCTAACTTACATCCACACACATGGCCATATACACGCCAATTGGAGAAATAAAATACAACTTCCTTTCCAATTGAGGTAAAACAATTAAGGGTAGAATTATTTTACCAAGAATTACTTATACACATACACATACGCATAATCATTTGTTCATATAAGTGAGTTCCAACTTGATGATTGAGAAGATAAAATGTAATTCCTCATTAGATGGCTCAAATTGAGTCAAGACCTCCAACACATCCTTAAATCATACAACAACAAAGAATTTGTACCCTAAACCAAGAAAAGGCAGTGAGATTAGGTAGTTTAGACTCACCTTAAACTTCAATTCCCAAGTAACCCCTCAATTTCCTTCCCCAATTTCCTCCTTGCTGGATTTCTCCTCTCTTTCTAAGTTCTTTCTCAAGAAATATTTGAATGAACACAAGAGTTCTAAGTCAAATGTTCAAAGGCAGACATAAATATAGATATATAGGTGAATAGGAGAAAACTTAATCAATTTAATCATTCCAAATGGAAATTTCACAATAATGCTCATTATGACTTAAAAATTATGCTGAGCACAAATATGGTATCAATTCCAGATTATCAAGCCTCTAAGGCTTTCAATTTCAGATTCAATTAGTTTAATTGTGACAGATATTCTTTTACTAAACAGATCTAGATGTCTAATCAATAGATTCATGTACTTAAACTTAATTGCTCATGAAATCTTACATTAAGCATGTTAATGCACAGAATAAAGGACTAAAATGGCACACCGAAACAAATACAAGGGTTGGGTAATTACACTCTCCCCTCCCCCCCTTAAATAAGTTTGGTCCCCTCAAACTTGTTTTACCTTAAAATGGAAACAAATGCGGATATCGGTGTCGCATTTCCTCTTCTTTTTCCCAAGTAGCTTCAGTCCCGTAATGTTCTTGCCATTCAACCTTTACCATTGAAATGTCGCGATTTCGTAATTGTTTTATTTGCCGATCCAGAATTCGAATTGGTTTTTCTTCATAAGTTAGCTTGTCATCCAACTCAATTTGGTGATAATCTATGACATGTGATGGATCCGGAAGGTATCCTCGAAGCATAGAAACATGAAACACATTATGTACTTGACTCATGTTTGGCAGAAGGGCAACTCGGTAAGCTACTGGACCCACTCTTTCTAAAATTTGAAAGGGATCAACATATCGGGGTGTTAACTTACCCTTTTTCCCAAATCTTGGATGTCCTTTCATCGGAGTGACCTTTACAAAGACATGACTATTCACTTCAAATTCCAAATCCCTTCGCTGGTTATCCGCATAACTTTTCTGCCTACTTCAAGCAATTTTCAACCTTTCCCGGATAGTTTTAACCTTCTCAGTTGTCAACTGCACAATTTTAGGCCCTAGCAATGATCTATCTCCTACTTCAGCCCAACACACGGGAGAACGACACGGTCTTCCATACAGGGCTTCATAGGGTGCCATTTCAATAGTCGAATGGTAACTATTATTGTACGCAAACTCTACCAACGGTAGATGGGTTTCCTAATTTCCTTCAAAATCTAGCACACACATTTGGAGCATATCCTCAAGAGTCTGTATTGTTCTCTCGGATTGACCATCAGTCTGAGGGTGGAAAGCTGTGCTGAACTTTAAGTCTGTACCCATTGCTTCCTGCAGACTTAGCCAGAATCTTGAAACAAATTTTGGGTCCCTGTCTGACACGATGGAAACTGGAACACCATGGAGTCTCACAATTTCGTTCACGTAGAGTACCGCAAGTTTATCTGCGTTATACTGAGTCTTTACTGGTAGGAAGTGGGCGAACTTAGTTAATCGGTCTACAATGACCCATATTGAATTCATTCCCCGGGAAGTCTGTGGTAACCCCACAACAAAGTCCATGGTCAGATGTTTCCACTTCCGTTCTGGGATTGGAAGGGGTTGTAACAATCTTGCTGGTCTCTGATGCTCCACTTTTACTTGCTGACATTGCAAACATTTAGAGACAAACTCTACAATCTCCTTTTTCATACTTGGCCACCAAAAATTTTGTTTCAAATCCCCGTACATTTTAGTACTACCCGGATGCATGGAAAATCTAGAGGTATGTGTTTCTTCCATTAGTTTCCGTTTCAGCTCCAATACATTGGGGACACATATTCGATTTTGAAATTTGAGCACTGAGTCTATTAAGCTGAACCCCGATTTTGGTTTTGTCTTTAACTCATCACCTAGCTTCCTTAGAATTTCATCCTCCATTTGATGTAACTTGATCTCGTCAAGTAAGGTCGGTTGAGCCATTATTGCTGCTAGTACGGCCTCCTGTCCCTGTATCACAAGATCCATATTCATTCTATCTAATTCATTCACCAACTCCTTTTGCTCCGTAAGTAGGTTTGCCGAATCTCCCATATTTTTTCGACTAAGTGCATATACAACCGTGTTGGCTTTACCAAGATGGTAATGGATCTGCAAATCATAATCTTTAATTAGCTCTAACCACCGCCGCTGTCGCATGTTCAATTCCTTCTGGGTAAAAAGGTACTTGAGACTTTTGTGATCGGTGTAAACCTCGCTGGTAGTGCCATATAGATAGTGTCGCCATATTTTCAAAGAAAAAATTACGGTTGCTAGTTCGAGATCATGCATAGGATAACTCTTTTCATGGGGTTTAAGTTGACATGAAGCATAAGCGATAACCCTTCCATTTTGCATAAGTATACAGCCAAGTCCTTTATGAGAAGCATCATTGTAGATCATAAATCCCTCAGTACCAGATGGTAAGGCAAAAACTGGAGCTGTAGTCAACTTCGTCTTTAGTTCCTGAAAAGCAGATTCCCGCTCTTCTGACCATTCAAACGCAACTCCCTTTTTAGTCAATTGTGTAAGTGGCACAGCAATTTTGGAGAAATCTTGAACAAACCTCGGGTAATATCCAGCTAATCCCATAAAACTACGCACCTCAGTCACATTCGTAGGAGTTGGCCAACTCACAATTGCTTCAATCTTATGTGGATCAACAGAAACTCCTTCTTTTGTTATTACATGCCCCAGAAATGCTACCTCTTGGAGCCAGAATTCACATTTCTTCAACTTTGCATACAGTTTCTTGTCCCGAAGTGTTTGAAGAATTAAGCGAAGGTGATTCTTGTGAGCTTCTGTGTTCTTCGAGTAAATGAGGATATCATCAATAAAGACCACTACGAACTCATCTAGATGAGGCTTAAAGACACGGTTCATCAAATCCATAAAGGCTCCTGGTGCGTTAGTAACTCCAAAGGGCATGACCAAAAATTCGTAATGACCATATCGGGTTCGAAAAGCTGTCTTCTCAATATCATCAGCTTTAACCTTCAGTTGGTGGTATCCGGACCGTAAATCAATTTTTGAAAAGACCTGCACCCCTTGTAACTGATCAAACAAATCGTCGATCCGCGACAATGGGTACTTATTCTTGATCGTCACCTTATTAAGTTCCCTGTAATCGATACACAATCGAAGTGTCCCATCTTTCTTTTTCACAAATAACACTGGTGCGCCCCAAGGAGACACACTCGGGCGAATGAACCCCTTGTTCAGTAGATCTTGCAACTGAGTCCTTAATTCCTTCATCTCAACTGGTGACATTCTATACGGGGTTTTAGAAATAGGTTGGGCTCCCGGTATCACTTCAATGGTAAATTCAATTTCATGGTCCACTAACTCCCCCGGTAATTCCTTGGGAAAAACATCCGGAAACTCGCAGACAACCAGAATCATGTCAGTACTCCCATTCATCACTTGTCCCTCCAAAACATTGCATACATATCCCTGGCAGCCTTTCTGAATTAGTTTACAAGCCTTTGCCGCAGAAATCAAATATGGTGGAGAAGTCACCCCATACCCCTGGAAAGTAGATTCAGATTGTCCCGGAGGGTAAAAACTAATTTGCTTCGTCAGGCAGTCAATAGTTGCACCATATTCACTCAACCAGTCTATACCCAGTATAATATCGAAGTGAGTCATATCAAGAGGTAACAGATTGGCATATACCCATGTATCCCCAATTAGGAGTTCACAAGCGGAATATACAGAAGTGCAGATCATAGGATTCCCTAAAGGCGAGGACACACATAGCACATAGGTAATACTTCCTCAGATTTATCTAAATTTTGAGCAAATAATTTTGACACATAGGAGTGGGTAGAGCCAGAATCAAATAATACATAAGCAGAATGACCATGAACAATAAATGTACCTGACACCACTGTTGCGGCATTCTGTATATCTCCCGGAACCAATGCAAACACCCTGCCTTGTCTTGCGGTGTCTTTATTGCGAACAAGCTTAGCCATTGACTTGGTGTTGGGAATTGGCGTAGACCCCGCTGAACTGGTAGCAGCCCTATTACCATCTTGTTGATTCCGCTGAGGGCAATCCCTTACCAGATGACCCATTTTACCACACCGAAAGCAAGCTCCAGACTTCTCATAGCATGTTCCACGGTGTTTCATTCCGCATTCTGAACAAACAGGAATTGACTCCTGGATAGGGGTAGAAGCACTTGAATTCCCCGAATTTTGTTTCTTGATTGGTGGTGTAATTGACCCCTTTACCCATTGATTGTTCTGTGTCTTTCCTTTCCATTCGGAGATCCGACTCTGAGCAGCAAGGTTTCCCTCCGCTATAATAGCCCTTTCCAACACATCAATGTAAGTACGTAATTTTAACATATTGACTTTGTCCAGGATAGCATTCCGTAGTTCCCCTTCAAATTTTTGTGCTTTCTTATAATCTGTGTCCA
Organism: Camellia sinensis; assembly: GCF_004153795.1. NCBI lineage: Eukaryota > Viridiplantae > Streptophyta > Magnoliopsida > Ericales > Theaceae > Camellia > Camellia sinensis. The sequence goes on from NW_021025295.1 coordinate 1,301,784, forward strand.
CCATATGAGGTGCAAACCGGGCTAGTTCTGCAAACTGGGCTTCATAATCTGCTACGGTCTTGTTTCCTTGCCTGAGGGTTTCAAATTCTGTCACCTTCTTATCTTGCATACTTTGAGGAAAGTACTTGTCATAAAACAGCTCCAGGAATCTGTCCCATGTTAGACCTTGATACACAGTTCTTGTAAGCATCCACCACCTGCGTGCCTCATCTTTGAGGGTAAAGGCAGCAAGTTGTACCTTTTGGGCTTCAGTACAAGGAAAAACTTCGAACAACTTCTCGATGCCCAACACCCATGCTTCAGCCTTAATTGGTTCTATTCCTCCCTTGAATGATGGCGGCTTCATCTTTTTAAATTCCTTTGTAAGAGTAATAGTCCAGTCCTTGGCATGGAAATCTTGCACCACAGGTGGAGGTACCGGTGGCGGTTGGGGTTGTGGTTAGGGCTGTTGTTGTTGTTGCCGTAAAGTTTCTGCCATTTCCATAATCATTCTTTCCATTCTGTCTAACCGTGCTCCAGTAGCATCCTCCTGATCTTCTGTTCTTGTTCTCACCATGTCCTACAAGGCATTCCATGACAATGTACACAAGGAATATACCATAAGCATAAATCATATGTGTTAAGCAGATTGCAGTCAGCGTTGCCATCGATCTTTCATATATTTTCAGAATGCAATGTATGATGCCTAGTCTATTCTAGACATCCTAAAGCTCAATGGATCTATGTGTGAGATAGCAACTCGTGCTCTGATACCACTTGTCACGCCCCAGACTCGCCCCTGAAAGTTTGGGCATGACCCAGACAGAAATAGTTATAAAACTTGATGTGTAATACACCTGTGGAGCCTGAACAGAAGCAATCAATAACCTAGAGCTAAAACTAACATGCCAGGATCACACACCTCATATCCAAAGATTCATCATGGATAAATCATACACATAACCATATACATAACCGAATGTACAGAACCAGCCCCACGATGGAGCGTATAACAAAACATTATACATTTCAATCTTAACCGGCCATTAAGTATAAACCAAAAGTCTAACAAAACTCCACAAAAGTGTATGGGCTTCACCCACGTGCCTGGTCATGATTAGGTTGACAAAAGAGAGGCGAACGTCGGGGTTAAGGCTGACCTCCAGATTTATTACCTACAGAATCAGATAAAATACAAAGTGAGACAACCTCAATGAATAATAATACCTTAATAAGCAATGATCAATTTGAATTATGATACACATCCATGCGTATATAAACCCAAGACATGTAGTTCCAGAATGGCCTCGGGCCCAGCCTTTAAACAGAGCGGCATTAAGTCCAGATTAAACAGAACGACATTAAGCCCAAATTAAACAGAACGGCAATAAGCCCAGATTAAACAGAATGACAATAAGCCCAGATTAAACAGAACGGCATTAAGCCCAGACAGATTTCACAGAATCCACAGAGCGACCAAAGGCCTAGAAATAACATAATGGCTCATCGGCCAAGAAAATAACATATATATGTAAATTCCTTCAGCGTTTCATTCTCACCGAGTTCCAATCAATATACACATTCGTGTAGTAACTTATGGAAAACAAACGTTAATATCATTGAGCATTAACGGTAAATAACCATACATTCATTGTACTATTACTCACAGTATTGAGGCAGAGCGTTTGTTTCTCCCGAAGTACGCCCTACACATATGCAAGATCACAAATTAGTTCTTCTCTTTACTAAATCGTTTCCTAACTCACTTCACTTCGACTGAATTTACAGACAGTAACACAATATGAAATACAGGTTTCGACAATTTTAGAGGGTTCAGCATGCAAAACGGAGCATCCCGTGTTTTTCAGCTTTGCGCCACGCACGTGCGGTTGTGCGCCACGCACGTGCGGCAAAATCCCCCGTACATGCGGCAGTGATGCCCCGCACGTGCCTTTTTAGCAGTGTTCAACTCCCAAAAATCACCATTTTCCCGCACGTGCAGCCATGACTCCCGCACGTGCGGCAATGCCTTCCCGCACGTGCGGCCATGACTCCCGCACGTGCGACGATTTGCTCATTTTCTGTCTGAAATTTCCAACAAGACCCACTCTTTTGGCAAGTGTTTCTAAGGTCCTAAATAGGTTCAATAATCATGTTAATAAAATTCACAATCACATAACAATCCAGGTATAAACTTCAAGGGATTTCTAACTTACATCCACACACATGCATTCACACATGGCCATATACACGCCAATTGGAGAAATAAAATACAACTTCCTTTCCAATTGAGTTAAAACAATTAAGGGTAGAATTATTTTACCAAGAATTACTTATACACATACACATACACATAATCATTTGTTCATATAAGTGAGTTCCAACTTGATGATTGAGAAGATAAAATGTAATTCCTCATTAGATGGCTCAAATTGAGTCAAGACCTCCAACACATCCTTAAATCGTACAACAACAAAGAATTTCTACCCTAAACCAAGAAAAATAAGTGAGATTAGGTAGTTTAGACTCACCTTAAACTTCAATTCCCAAGTAACCCCTAAAGTTCTTTCTCAAGAAATATTTGAATGAACACAAGAGTTCTAAGTCAAACGTTCAAAGGCACACATAAATATAGATATATAGGTGAATAGGACAAAACTTAATCAATTTAATCATTCCAAATGGAAATTTCACAATAATGCTCATTATGACTTAAAAATTATGCTGAGCACAAATATGGTATCAATTCCAGATTATCAAGCCTCTAAGGCTCTCAATTTCAGATTCAATCAGTTTAATTATGACAGATATTCTTTTACTAAACAGATCTAGATCTCTAATCAATATATCCATGTACTTAAACTTAATTGCTCATCAAATCTTACATTAAGCATTTTAATGCACAGAATAAAGGACTAAAATGGCACACAGAAACACATACGAGGGTCGGGTTATTACAAAAACAGCCTTAGCTTGGAAGGACTGGAACCTCGCAATGAGGCACAATGGTTGGCTTGAAAAAACTGGAACTTAATCCGACGCTCCTAGCATCGATCCGGTGCCTGAACACCTACATATAAATATAAACACTGAGCTAAAGCCCAATGAATAACAACTGTGTAAAGAGGTTAAGAATGAATGTCCTTTCAGTCATTAAACAGTCATATCAGTCGTTTAGAAACCATAGCAGTTATATGTGGTACATCCAATAGCAAAACAGTACAGTAGGTCTTAACAGACCGAACAGTCAGTTGATGGCCATCATAACAGTAAACAGTAATGGTTCCAAACATGGGAACCGACAGAGATCTCTGTATCAGTCGCAGTAACAATACAGTAACAATAGATTGCTATGGATGCCACGAATTCAGTTCACAAATAGGACAAACATTCATTCAGTAAGAAGTATCATTTCAGAAAGCAGTACAGTAGATCATTCAGAAAATATTCATGATTGAACATATCTTCACAACATTGTTACTCACAGAGCTCTGGGCTATAAACAGCTAATGAGCATCCTCGGATGCTAACCCTACACAGTTACAGAATGAACACACACTAAGTTACACACTTGGGAATCAACAACTTAGTCCCTATCTTGACTCAGTTTGGTTCTACATCAATAACCTCATTAAGATGCCTTAAACTAGGCCTAGGAATGCCTAGGATGAAATGAGGATGCAAAGATGTACTTTAAAACACTTTTCTAAATTTTCAGAAAACAGGGGTCTCGCTCGAGCGTGGCTTTCTTCGCTCGAGCGAGCTTGTCAAAACAATGGGGTTGCTCGAGCGTGGACTTCCTCGCTCGAGCAGTCTGTAAAAATGCAAAAAGTGCTGGATGTTGAAAATCCCCGCTCGATGCTTGCTCAACGCTCGCTCGAGCGTAAGACACAGTCCTCGCTCGAGCATAGGTTCCCTCGCTCAAGCGTGCATTTGCGTGCACCAAAAACCTGAGAGCTTGCAATATACGCTCGAGCGGAGCTCTAAACAAAAGATGGTCGCTCGAGCGTGGAATCCTTCACTCGAGCGTGGAAGCCAAAATCTGGAATTTCCAGATTTGCCTCCCAAGCTCAAACCAAGCATTCAACACATCAAAACTCAACCTTTTGGGCCCATTTTCTGGAAAACACGTGAAAACTCATATTACAACATGTTTTGAAGATCAATTTTGTAAAATCAAGCCCAAATGTAAGTCAATTGAACACAATTTCAAAGAAACTCTCATGAACTATGTAAAAATATAACATGCAAGAACTCTTATGAATTAAGTGCTCTAAAACTTGACCAAATGCAAGATTAAGCTCAAAACTATGGTGAATTCATGGACTATAACATAAAAATGAACATGCACGTAGAAATTCAAGGAGAACAACCTCAAAATGCAAGAATATATACATGCATGCATGAATTAGCTCATAATTCAACACTTTAAACCATAATTTGACTCTAACCTCCAATAATCCCTAGAACCATGCAAGAATAACCCAAATGTACAAATGAGAGGATGAAATCTCTACCTTAGGTCTTGAATTCAAGGTATAGAAGCTCAATTATGCAATTCCTTCAATTTCTTCTAGTTCTCCAAGCCAATTCTAGATGAATCAATCTTGTTCTCCTACTCTCCCTCTCTCAAACGGTTTGGGTCTCTAAGAACATGGCTGAAGAATGATGTATAAAGGTGCCAAACAAGTTTGTAATGGTGGCCCACCAAGTGGCAATTTGGTAATAACCTATATTCCACTAAACTAGCATTATTTAATCTAATTTAATCATTCCAAATCAAGTTTACACTAAATCCGCCATAAAATCACATAAATTCTAATTAGCATAAAACACTAATCAATTCCAGATTCGGTCGCCGATAAGGCCTTCAATTTGCAATTCGAAATTAAAACATGAACAGATCAATTAAGTAATCAAACAGATAGAAATGCGTTTAAACAATACACTCATGCAATCAGTTCAGAATTTTAGTCCGATCAACCACTTATCATGCTTAATCATAGATTAGCACTAATCAAAGGTGAGAGTTGTCATAGTAGGTTTAGACTCCTTGAGTTGACACAAATCCTCTGGTATATTTAGATGTTGATTTTCACAAGCCAAGATGCTAGTTCCATGCTGAGAGAGAAGTGTCGATCAATATTGCTACCGAGGATTAAATCATGAGATTCGTGCCGAAGAGGCAGGTGAATTGATATAGTGTTTGTTCCGAGAATGTCCAATGTTGTGGAACATGTTGCTGAGATGTGACTAAAAAAGAATGACTAAATTTGTTCTCGGCATTGTGGTTGAGCTGTCGAATTTGTTCTCGACATTGTGCGATTAAGGTTTTATCTGTTATGTACTGTAAGTTTTATCACGTTATTATTTTGATTGGTTTCAGTTTTGGTTTTGGCTAAAAACTGTTTACATATTTTTAAATTATAGTTTCCATATAGTTGGTACTATTTTTTTAATAATCGTAAGACAGATTCGTCCTTCCACTAGTGCTCAGGATTTAATGGACGTCTATCTCCCAGGATACAACGATTAATGTCTTGCACTAGCAGCACTACTATTGCAAGCCTAATGAACTTCGCTGTGCATGCACTCTCTTTATAGAAAAAAAAATGGACTCAGAAAAATATGAAGAATAAATGCAATGATAGAGGAAGAAAAGTCAAAATATTCTACATGTACAAAATCAGAAAATGGATTTAACCAACAATTCAAAACATAAACTATAATCTATCACATTGGATACTGTAGAAATTCTGTTTCTATAAAACCAAGAAACAAATGAATACATATTTAACCAAAAATTTGAAATCCCGATATAAAGATGGTACGAATCTGTTTTAAGATTGTTAGAGAAACCAGTACCAAATTTATATAGGAAATATAATTAAAAAATATGTAAACGGTTTTTGGGCAATACTAAAATTGAAACCAATCAAAAAAACAACGTAACAAAACTTACACTACAAAATTGATAAAACCTGATCGAGTCGAGTGTGTGACACTCTGTCTTGAAGACAGATTCGTTCTTCCACCGGTGTTCAGGATTTAATGGACGTCTATCTCCCAGGATACAACGATCAATGTCTTGCACTAGCAGCACTACTATTGCAAGCCTTGCGAACTTCGTTGTGCATGCACTCTCGTTATTGAAAAATTAGACTCAGAAAAATATGAAGAATAAATGCAATGATAGAGGAAGAAAATTCGAAAATCCATCAATAAATGAAATGAGGGAGATGGAATATATAGAGCCCACCGTAACTTTTCAGAAAGGTTGTGACCCTTTAAAAGGTACAAATGAAGTGAGGGAGATGGAATGAATAGACTTTTATGTGACTCTTCGAAACGATTGTAACCCTTTAAAAGGACACACCTTTCAAACTCAAGAGACACAACAATTGAGTAAATTTTAATTCAAATTTTCCGACGATGTCTTCTCAGAATTGTAGTTGACATGGGTAAGACATGGTTTGAGCACTGAATTGACAAATAGGGGCTGAGGCTGTTGTTAAACAGCCGCTTAACGTGGAATGGTTGCCGAGTAGTGCGAAGGTCCATGTGTGGACATGCCGAGTAGCTTTCTGCAAGTTACGCTGCCACTACTGGGTTGTTTATCGATGCCAAGTAACATTTATGGTTGTATGTTGAATTTTCAATTTGATGCAATTCTCATAATATTGCAATTTACTTTCTATTGATTGATTTTCAACATTTTGTCAAACACATGGTGAGCAAGACGGTGGAAAACAACAACAATAAAAAGCATAGACCAAATAACAGCAACAAATAAACTACCAACAACAACAATAGCAACATCATCACACACAAACTAATTGATTAAAAGAAAATTAGAATTGAATGGAAGTACCATTAAGAATCATTATGTAGGACTACAGAAGAATGAATTGGATTTAATAGGGTGTGCTCCAATGGTTGTTGCGAGTGAGAAATAGAGAGAAAAAATGCTGCTCTTGCGAGAAATAGATAAAAGAGAAGCTCCAACCCTCTAATTTATAACCCTCCCCCCCTCCCCCACCAAAAAAAAAATCCTTTGTTATAAAACCCTAGAAATTAGGTGAAGATATAGATATATATATATATATATAGAGAGAGAGAGAGAGAGAGAAAGGCCAGAAATACCTGGTGTGCACTGGAGGAGACACAAATCAAAGTAGCTACTGTTGTCCGTCGCTGGTGGGGAGATGGGTGGTAACGTCTCCAGTGGGGAGGGTGGAAAACAACAAACAAACAACTAAGTAACCTGTTCCAATTTTGTTTCAACATTTTGTCAAACACATGGTGAGCAAGAGGGTGGAAAACAACAACAATAAAAAGCATAGACCAAACAACAACAACAAATAAACTACCAACAACAACAATAGCAACATCATCACACACAAACTAATTGATTAAAAGAAAATTAGAATTGAATGGAAGTACCATTAAGAATCATTATGTAGGACTACAGAAGAATGAATTGGATTTAACAGGGTGTGCTCCAATGGTTGTTGCGAGTGAGAAATAGAGAGAAAAAACGCTGCTCTTGCGAGAAATAGATAAAAGAGATGCTCAAACCCTCTAGTTTATAACTGCCCCCCCCCCCACCACCAAAAAAAATCCTTTGTTATAAAACCCTAGAAATTGGGTGAAGATATAGATATATATTGAGAGAGAAAGGCCAGAAATACTTGGTGTGCACTGGAGGAGACACAAATCAAAGTAGCTACTGTTGTTCGTCGCTGGTGGGGAGATGAGTGGTAACGTCGCCAGTGGAAAGGTGGGCTGTACCATCACCGGTGAGAAGATGGGTGCTCGTGTGCGACAGTGGTGGATAATGGCTGGTAAGAGGGTCGCCTGCAATGAAGTGAGAGAGAGAGAGAGAGAGAGAGAGAGAGAGAGAGAGAGAGAGAGAGAAAAGGGATGATGAGAGAGTGAAATGGGAGAGGATTGATAGAGTAGTCTAATTAAGGGACAAACTTTGATCAATTCTGACAACAGTACATTTAGTAGCCAAAACCTTAACTAACGGTGACTAAATATTATTTTAGTCACTAAAAGTAGTAATTTGGTGACTAAATATTTTGGTCGCCAATTAATTTTATAAATCCCTCCAAAATTCAAAATTTTTGCTCCAAATATTTTAATTCTTTGGCGACTAAAATATTTTTTAGTCAATAAAAATAAATTTTTGGCGACCAAACTTTTGGTTGCCAAAGATAAAAAGTAAATTTTATTTTTCATTCGGCGATAAAAAATTTTAGTTGCCAAAACTAGCTATACAGCAACGAAAACATTTTTTAGTCGTTGAAAATAAATTTTTGGTGACCAAAGTCTGAAAGTAAATTTTTGTTTTTCATTTGGCAACTAAAAAATTTTAGTAGCCAAAACTATCTATACAGCAACTAAAACATTTTTTAGTCGCTAATTGTATCATTTTTAGCGACTAAATTTTTTTAAGTCGCCAATAATCAATATTTCCTGACTAAAAAAAATTAGTAGCTAAATATTGTACTTTTGCCAACTAAAAAAATTTTTGGTCGCCAATTTCACAAGTTTTGGCAACTAAATTTTTTTTAGTCACCAAATTTGGTCGCCAAAATTACATTTTGTTGTAGTGCCAATAAATAATACTATGCAACAATATAGATATTTTTAGAGAGAGAATCAAGACCCAAATGTCGATTCACTATCTTCGTCTTGTTCCAACTTTCTTGAACAAAATTGATATTCATTCGAAAAAATATGTGAGCAAATATATAGACATATACATAAAGAGATACTGTTGAGCTCATCATCAACCCAAATAAAGTGCCGATTAACATACTCGGCAACCTGTGGTGTCTCGTTGGCCAAACAATTTTTAGAGAGAGAAAGTAAAGACCCAAGTTTGGAGTCCATAGAAATTGTTAGTATAGATATATGTATGTATATTCCAAGAAAAGATGAAATTTCGTCAATCAGCTTGAATAGTGTGAAGTGCACTTGCATAAGTTGGTAAAGTGCCGATTAACAATTTTAATAGCTTTAACAGCTTCATCAAGAAAATTTCATCACTCAGCTTTAACATCCGAAAAGACGCTCTCTTCAAGAAAAGTGAAACCCATTTGTAGAGAGACAAAATGTAGATGCAAAAGATTCACAATGAACAAAAGGCTCTATTATGTAAGTACAAACATATGTACATCCAATCCAAGAACCAATCTTAAAATAATTAGTGATGGACGATGATGGTGGTTGCGGGTGGATGGCCATGGCCATAGCTACAATGGTGGTATTTTCTAGAGAGAGATGAGAAAGAAGAAGAGCTTTGGAAAAATAATCAAGAGAAAAATTAATACAAATTGAAAAAATTAATGAGTAATAAATATTATAAACAACTAAAAATTTAGAAAATGTTTGAAATGATTTAAATATGGATTTTTACAATTGGTAGTAGGGGCAAAATTGGGATAAAAAAATATAACAGGAATTCTTGGTGCATAAGATAGAAATTTAAGATCTAATGAGTAATAGATTTAATTATTAAGACCGACTGGTAAAAATTCTAAAGTTCTTTCGTAATCATACTTGTGATGACTAAATTATATCACTTGGCTTAGGCCAAATTTTGGATATCACATATATTCTTACTATATAGTGCAAGTTCAATCCGCTCTTATTTTTGTCAATTTGTGGTGCACCATTTTTACCCCTAAATTCACTATTTATTAAAATACGTAAATTCGAACATTTTATGAGACATTGTGAGGAACCAATAGTGTTATTAACAGAACTTGCTACATGGGTTTGGGCTTTGGATACAAGTGGATTCGACCCATTTACAGCTCTTAAGACAGAATTTAAGAACTCTAACCACCAAGCTCATGTTACTGTTGGAACTTTCAGATGTTGTAATATTCTAATTCTTCAAGAACCTCCTTCTAGATGACTGTATTCTGATAACAGAATTTGTGCTTCAAGTCGTGTTATGACGTCGCTTCCCTAAAGAGAATATATTCCCCCACCAGATGGTGTGTATTGGGTTAACAACAAATCTGCCTCCAGGATACAATGAAGCCTGATTTACAAACCAGTCCATCTACGACTACACCGACGAAGATAGACCAAAATACTCTTGATATAATCAAGAAAACCAAGGCACTGATATTCAAATTAACAAGAAATGAATATAAGAAAATTAGCAGAAACAAAAAGCTAATTTCAGAAAGAGAGAGAGAGAGATTGAATTGCAAAGAAGAAAATCTAAATTCTGGGATGAAAGAATATGGTTGAATTGCAGCCTATTTATAGGCTTGGATGCACCTGATCAGAAGGGTCATGTCATTTGATCGCATATCATCAGCTACGGAGCAGATCTGATCGTTGGATCGAACTCTAACAGTGTGGATCTCTCCTTACACCGATAAGTGCAACGACCAGACACACCCAATCACAATAGGACACCATCTGGACCCTCTAATTGCATGCACGCTCGATCTACGGTCATGATCACACCAATCAAGTTAAGACACACGATAGTTCGATCGGACGACTCGGTTCACCAACCGATCTGCCACGTGTCGCGTTGACTGTGCTCCACCTATTCCCTGCCACCTCATTACCACACAAACACCTTGATCACGCCACGTCGTTGCCACCTAGGTTTCTGTAGCAAATAAAAAAGTGCCTTCATGGCGCCTTGCGCCGATGAGTCCTTGCTAAGTGCAAAGTGCACCATCAAAGCGCCACATTGCACCACTGCCCATGCCACGACCGCACATGTGTGGATGGTGAAGCACCATCCTTGCGGTATGTGTGCAATGCACACAAGCATTCTCCTCACAATTGCGTATTCAAAGGAATATTCCCTAAAGCTCTTTATTAGGTGCTTCACTTTTTCTCTTCTTTTCTATGTGCGACAAGTTCCCATAGCTTGTTTATATTTTTCGAAGGAAAATTAGGAAGGTTTTTGAAAACCCAAAAAGTATTTTATTAATTTTAGAAAATTCCCCAACAATCCCCCACCAATTTTCAAAATTCAAGATGATAATTCTTGGTTCACTTGGTAGCCTTATGCATAGGTGAAGGTATCTTACGATTTGAACCATTCACTTAGTGAATACACGTCAAAGTTAGTCAAGATGGCATAGTAGACTTGTCATTGAACTAGCGATCTTGTATGAATAACTGAATATGTCTCATACATAGTACAAGTTACCTTAAGTATTCAGATAGCCGACACATGGATTGTGTCCATATCTTGTTTCATGAGCGCTCTAGAGTCAAGCCCTTGGACATCACAGGAGGCGGCACCACCTCCACACTCATATTGGTAAGCTTACTAAGAGTACCCCTGTATTTATAGTACTCTAACTACCACCGTTGTAATCTTATTAAGAGTTAAATAACTCAGCCTCCTTTTTACAGTATAGGTACCAAACATTCTAACTTGGGATGGCAATAAAAATAGAAATCGAGTGTTTGCAATCACGACATATGGTGTACTTTGCTCATTGAACTCAAGGATTTGATGTTTCAAGTGTTGAGTCTAGTTTCCACCAGGAGTGATTTTATACTATATGGGCTTAAGACCCATCCCGTTTGATGTTTTCTACACCAAATCCCTTGCAAGGCCTTTTGTTAAAGGATCAACAAAATTTTGACTTGACTTTACATAATCAATTGTAATCACAAATTTTGTGGTTAACTACCTGACATAACTATGTCTTAGTCCTATATGCCTAGACTTTCCGTTATACACTTGGCTATAAGCCCGTGATAGGGTTGCCACACTATCACAATGTAAAGATATTGGTGGCATAGGTTTTGCCAAAGATTAATCTCTAACAACAAGTTTCTTAGCCACTCTGCTTTTTTGCTACAAGAATCCAATGCTACAAACTCAGCTACCATAGTTAAGTCTATAATGCATGTCTGCTTTTTAGATCCCCAGAAGATAGCTCCACATCCAAGAGTGAAAATCCAACCACTTGTAGAAGAATGATCCTCATGGTTAGTTATCCAACTAGCGTTCGTGATTCCATCTAGTACCGCTGGATACCCACTATAGACTATTCCATAGTCCATAGTTTTCTTCAAGTATTTTAATACTCGGTTCACCGCATGCCAATGCATACTACTAGGGTTACAAGTATATCTACTAAGTTTCCCTACTCCCAATGCAATGTTGGGTCTGGTGCAAGTCATTACATACATCAAGCTACTTATCACTTGAGAATACAACAACTGGTCAACAGCCTTACTAGTATTATAGTATACAACTTCAGATTTAAATCAAAAGGTGTTGACATGGGTGCACTGGGTAAGGATCAGATTATTACTTTCTCTCTTAATCCTTATACCCAAAATAACATCAGCTAAGCCCATGTCTTTCATATTGAAGCTAGATGACAAAAAAAAATTAGTACTTTCAATGACATCATTGTCAATACCAAAAATAAGCATGTCATTTACATACAAGCATATGATTACACCTATTGTACCAGTGAACTTACTATACGCACACTTGTCAGATTCATGTATCCTAAACCCATTTGATAATATGACCTTATCAAATTTCTCATGCCATTGTTTTGGAGCTTGTTTCAATCCATAGAGTGACTTGATGATCTTACACACTTTGTGTTCTTGACCTTTTACAACAAACCCTTCTAGTTGTTGCATATAGATTTCTTCATCTAACTATCTATTTAGGAAAGCAGTCTTCACATCCATTTGATGGATCTCAAGCTTGTAGATTGAAGCTAGGGCAATTAATACTCTAATGGTTGAGATTCTCACCACTAGAGCATATGTATCGAAATAATCAATACCCTCTTTTTGAGAAAAACCCTTCCAACCAATCTCGCTTTGAACTTATCAATTGTGCCATCAGCTTTCATTTTCCTTTTGAAAATCCATTTACAACCGATAGGTTTGGAACCTGGTGGCAAAACAACAAGTTCCTAGGTATTGTTATCCATGATAGAATCCATTTCATCATTTATTGCTTCTTTCCAGAAAACAATATCTTGAGACTTCATAGCCTCCTCAAATGTCAGTGGATCCGAGTCCACTGTCAGTGAGATCATTGTTTGCTTGTAGTGAGCTTCCCTAGTTCTTTCCACAAGGTATATAATGAAATCAGGACCAAAGGATTTTTCAATCCTAGCCCTTTTACTCCTTGGTTCAAAAGGCTCACTAGGTTCACCGTCTTCTTTGGAAACCAAAGGAGTGGACTCATTTCCTTGATTAGAATCTAATCTTGGAATGGTCGTGAACCTATTTTTGTAAAATACCGCATCACATGATTCAATGATGTTATTTACTTCTATAGAACCATTGGGTTCAATTACTAGAAACATATAGGCTTTACTATGCATAGCATAGCCAAGGAATATACATTCAATTCCTTTTTCACCTAATTTCTTCCTTTTAAGTTCAAACAATCTAACGATTGCTCTATAGCCACAGGTTCTTAAATAACTTAGGTTAGGTATCTTATTCTTCCAAAGCTCATAAGGAGTAACATTCTTTCCTTTGAGAGGAATTCTATTAAGTATATGGCAGGCGGTAAGCAAAGTTTCACCCCAAAATCCATAGCTCAAACTGGAGTTAGAAAGCATAACATTAATCGTGTCAGTTAAAGTCCTATTTTTTGTTTCGACTACTCTATTTTTTTGTGGTGTGTAGGGTACATATGTCTCATGAATAATACCAACATTTTCACAAAATTCTGGGACGTGGTATTCACCATCTTTGTCTGACCTAAGTATCTAAATCTTAACATTCAATTGATTTTCTTTTTTTGTTTTAAATATTTTAAATTTATCAAGAACTTCATCTTTAGTATGCAAAAGATATATATGGCAGAACTTAGAAAAATCATCAATAAATGTTACAAAATATTTCTTACCACCCCTAGAAGGGGTAGAATGCATATCACATACATTATTGTGCACAAGTTCAAGCAAAGATGTGGTTCTAGCTACTTTAATAAATAGCATGCGAGTTATTTTAGTTTGCATACAGCTTTTACATTTTTCAACCATCTCAATGTCATATGTAGGACTTAAATCTAAATTAACCATGTCATTCATTTTCCTAGTATTAACACGTCTTAAACGTGAATGCCATAAAAGAAAGAGAATCAACAATATAAACAGAAACTTGTGTATTATTATTAATATTGAGTTTGAACATGCCTTGATACAAATAACCCTTCCCAACAAAAATTCCACCCATAGACAGGACAAATTTGTTCAACTCAAAGACTAACTTGAAGCCATGCCTATTTAGCAGGCCTCCAGATACAAGATTTTTTCTGACATCAGGTACATGATACATATCACTAAGCATGAAAACTTTTCCTGAAGTGAACTCCAGATCCACCTTTCTGTTGCCCTTAATAGTAGTAGTTGAAGAGTTCCCCATATAGAGAACTGTTCCATCACTCACTGGTTCATAAGTGGTGAAGAGGTTCTTGTCGTTGCAGGTACATGTCTTGTCACTTCTGAGTCGATCCACCAGCCTCTAGCTTTCTAGACCATGTTTGGTTTCTTCTTGTATGACCGACATATATTCTTAAAATGTCTTGGCTTGCCAAAATGCCAACAAGCGCCTTTGATCTTCTTAAAGTCCTTGTTGGATTGAGATCTATTGTGCTTGCACTTCCCTTTGTTGGATCTATTGCCATCATCCACCATGTGGACCTTGGAACCATGAGTCCTTTGATTATCCTTACTTTCAAGAACTCCTGACTTTTCCTCTACATGGAGGTGTTGAGCCATTTCTTCCAAAGTAAGATCTTCCTTCTTGTGTTTTAGGCTTTTCTTATAATCTTTCCAAGAAGATGACAATTTTTCTATTATAGAAGATACAACAATAGACTCATCCATATTAATTTTCTTTTGTTGAAATTGACTAAGAATATGTTGTATCTCATGCAACTGTTCCATGATGGGTTTATGATCTACCATAACATAATGCATAAAATTACTAACAAGAAATTTCTTACTGGTAGCATCTTTGTGAGATACTTGGATTGCAATGTGTCCCATAGTTCTTTCGCAGTCTCTATATGTTGATACACATCGAACAGTGAGTCCTATAGCACATTTAAAATGTGTCCCTTGCAGATGTAGTCATTATTTTCCCACTTAGTCCTAGTCCGAGTCTGGGCCACCGTCTCGTCCTCTTGTTCCTCTAGATATTGCTTAGTCAATACATAGACCACGTTGATAATGGCTATGAGGAAATGAAGCTTCTTTTTCCAGCATAAAAAATTTCCTCCATCGAACCGATCCAATTTCATAAAATCTTGAGTCATGTATTGGAGTGATCTCACCATAATATTGTCTGTAGATTGTTGGAACTTTGAGATGTTGTGATCGTCCGATTCTTCAAGAACCTCCTTCCATATGATTGCATTCTGATAACAAAATTTATGCTTAAAGTTGCGTTACGATGTCGCTTTCCTAAAGACAATATTTGCCCCTACCAGATGGTGTGTATCGAGTTAACAGCAAATCTGCCTCTAGGATACAATAAAGCCTGATCTACAGATCAGTCTATCTGTAGCTACATAGACAAAGATAGACCAGAATACTCTTGATATAATGAAGAAAACCAAGACACTGATATTCAAATTAGTAAGAAATGAATATCAAAAAATTAGCAGAAATAAAAAGCTAATTTTAGAGAGAGAGAGAGAGAGATTGAATTGCAGAGAAGAAAATTTGAATTTTGGGATGAATGAATATGGCTGAATCACAGCCTATTTATAGGCTTGGATGCACCTAATCAGAAGGGTCATGTCCCTTGATTGCATTTCATCAGCTGTGGAGCATATTTGACCATTGGATCGAACTCTAACAGTGTAGATCTCTCCTTACACCAATAGGTGCAATGACTAGACACACCCCGTCACGATCGGACACCATTTGGAACATCCGATCGCGCGCATTAGACGTTGACTATTTGATTAGATGGCTTGGTTCACCAACTGATCTGCCACGTGTCAAGCTAACTATGCTCCACCTGATTCCTGCCACCTCACTGCCACACGAACACCACATTGCACCACTGCCCATGCCACGCGCACGCGTGTTGATGGTGTGAAGCACCATCCTTGCAGTGTGTGCAATGCACACAAGCATTTTCCCCACAATTGCATATTCAAATGAATATTCCCTACAGCTCTTTATTAGGTGCTTCACTTTTTCTCCTCTTTCCTATGCAGGACAAGTTCCCATAGCTTGTTTCTACTTTCTTAAGGAAAACTAGGAAGGTTTTGAAAACCCAAAAAATCTTTTATTAATTTTAGAAAATTCCCCATGCATAAAGGAAGAGGACTTATATGCAAGAAAAATTAAAATTACAACGATTAGAATTAGGATGTCAACTAACACATTTGTGATGAGTGAATTATTTATTAACTAAAACATAGATCTTTATTAATATGTTATCACTTACGTGAGTCTTATTTCTTGTGTATTTATTAGGGTTTCTCTTTCCCACTTTGAAAGTTTCTTTGTATTAATTATGTGTCGTATTGAATTTAATCTTTATTTTTATAATTATAATTCATCAGGTTTCATTGTAATATCATATTTATGAATGAAAATAAAAAAATAAATTAATAAATGTTTCAAATGGCTTTCTTTACTTAGGTATTAAAGAAATTAAGAAATAATTTTTCAAAATATCTAGGTACCCAAAATGGGTACCAGAAATTGACCCAGATTTTTGGGTGTGTGATGGAGATTAAATAATGTATTGTATGGTCTACACATAGAATAATTTGGACCACATGTTGATAATTCTAGATGAAATTCTGGGTACAAATTTTAGGTATGTAGTATTGCTGATAATTTTTTGCTTTTTATAAGCATAGATGTTGTAAAGTTTCAAAGAGCCTAAAAAAGTTCCTATTCACGAATCGATTCTTCCAAGCACCACTTTTAGCAACTTAAACTGTATATACTAATTCGTACAACAACATAGGCAACAACACTATAATTTACAGTAATTATCCCAATTGAAACACAACAATTTAAAATCGACATATAGGTATACAAGAACCGTTGTATTCGTCTTCCCAAACATGTACATGCTTAGCAAAATAAAATGTAAATTTAGCAATCTACCAACTAAAGTAACTTTTGCAAAAACTATTTAATTTTCTCATGTAAAATCTGGAGTTAACTTAATTTGACTAACTTAGATAACTGAACATCCTGTTTTGAACATAAAATTTCCAACACCCACATGATGGCCGATCTAGAGCCTATGCTTTGATATCAAAAGGTAACACCCCGAAACTAGGGGTTTTATAAATTAAAAAGCAAATGACAATAAGGAAATTTTTCAGGAAAATATTACACATTTACCTTAATTCCAAAATAAAGGTTTTTTCGAATAGGTACAATAGAACTGCTAGCCTTCCCCAAATAATAAAATAAATAAATAATCTTAGCTGAAAACAAACCCTATCTGGTTCTAGCTGCAATTGAACTAGAAACAGAAAAAAAAACAAACCCCACCCATTTGGGGCTTGTGGTTTGTGTAGGAAGCTTACATTATATGGTTTGTGTGGAAAGCTTACACTATAATTTATTTATTTTTAGATGTAGAATACAACTTATGAAAACTTAATCTAATAGAGATATGTATTTAATAGGTCTTAGAAATTAGAATTGTTGGTGGAGTTGGTTGAATATTGGTATAATATATCCCTTCACACCAAGGCAAGTAGTCATATGCTCCTGTACATGTATAAACTTACGCAGATATTATTAAATTGAAACCATGCTAGTTTTTATTGGTAACAACATAACCAACCAAGCAAAACATTATATATATATATATATATATTGTGGGAGCCGAATAATCACAATGATTGACGGACCAATAGGCCTATTTGGGAGAAGGGGGCCGTAGACAAGCCGGCTAAAAAATGGACAACTTGGCTATTTTCTAGGCCCAACCAACGTGAGATGGGCCGGCTATAAGTCGGCCTTTGAAAGGCATATCTTGGAAGAACCTCGCTGAATATACTAAGATGGTCGAGTAAGTTGAATAGCCCATAGGCCATATGGGGGCCCAATAATGAGATCAAGATGTCTAAAAGGAGGAGGATCGATCAAAGGGAAGTATGTGAAAAATAGTATGTAACTTGTGAAAAAAGTAAGATCAAGCAAAAGTCTAACTTGCTCGTCGGAGTGTGGACTCTGGTACCTCCGACTGGAGTGTTTGTTCTTATTTCAGGTATCGTCTCAAGGATCAAGAAGGGCTATTTAGATCTGAGAGAGTATTTCCAAACCCACTTCACCACAATTGGTGTCGTCTATGCGAATACTCAAGCTCATCTATGACAGACACAACAATTGATCCTTTGCTCATTAAGGATGGTGTTACACCTAGGGCAATGCTTGGTCTGGAAAATACCACCGCACGAAGATCTTTGAACTTTGATCCAATAGCTCCTTCCTTGCCTGCAACCATAGTGCAAGAAACCATGCAGACAATGATAGACCAAGCAAAACAAAATGAACAACAGTTGGAAGATATGGTGGCTAATAATGAACGATTATGTAAAGAACTGACACAGGAGTTAGCAAAGTCCCAATAGCCTGCACCGTCTCATGACCAGGGCTGGTCACCAAAAAAGAAGAGTAATCAAAGGCATCAGCCTCGGAGACAAGAAAGCAATAACACTTTCGATTCACCATCACAAGAGCCTAGGAAAAAGGGGTGAGCTAACACCTCTAGCTCATCTGATGGGAGTCCATATGTGCGGCATAGGAGAGTAAGAGGAGATGACGCTTCGGATGTTGAGGACAGGCATGATCCCTTCATGCGGTGTATTGCGAAAGTTGTTTTGCCAAATAAGTTCAAATCACCGACGTTTACTCTGTATGATGGCAAATCAGATCCTACTAACCACATTCGTCATTACAAGCAGGCTATGACACCACATGCCGATGATGAAGCACTTATGTGCTGGATGTTCCCTGGTAGCTTGTGACCGTTAGCCGTTAGATGGTACTATAAACTTGAACCAGCCTCAGTAAAAAGTTTCCGTCAGCTCCAGAAATCTTTCAAGGCGAGATTCATCACTAATGAGACTCAGCCAAAGCAAGCCGACTCACTCTCAGCAATGCAAATCAAGCCGAATGAGACCCTCCGTGAATATTTGGTGCGCTAGTGGGAGTGCTTTAATTTGGTGGACGATGATTGCAATGATTCCGTCACCATCACCGCTTTTAAGATGAAATTACACCTCGACAGTCCCCTTAGAAGTTTGTTGACTAGACGGACTCCCAAGATAGTCTAGGGTAAAATCTGGAGTTAACTTAATTTGACTAACTTAGATAACTGAACTTCCTATTTTGAACATAAAATTTCCAACACCCACATGATGGCCGATCTATAGCCTATGCTTTGATATCAAAAGGTAACACCCCGAAACTAGGGGTTTTATAAATTAAAAAGTAAATGACAATAAGGACATTTTCCAAGAAAATATTACACATTTACCTTAATTCCAAAATAAAGGTCTTTTCGAATAGGTACAATAGAGCTGCTAGCCTTCCCCTAATGATAAAATAAATAAATAATCTCAACTGAAAACAAACCCCATCTTGTTCTAGCTGCATGTGAACCATAAACAAAAACAAAAACAAAAACAAACCACACCCGTTTGGGGCTTGTGGTTTGTGTAGGAAGCTTACATTATATGGTTTGTGTGGAAAGCTTACATTATAATTTATTTATTTTTAGATGTAGAATACAACTTATGAAAACTTAATCTAATAGAGATATGTATTTAATAGGTCTTAGAAATTAGAATTGTTGGTGGAGTTGGTTGAATATTGGTATAATATATCCCTTCACACCAAGGCAAGTAGTCATATGCTCCTGTACATGTATAAACTTACATGGAACTTTGAGATGTTGTGATCGTCCGATTCTTCAAGAACCTCCTTCCAGATGATTGCATTCTGATAACAAAATTTATGCTTAAAGTTGCGTTACGATGTCGCTTTCCTAAAGACAATATTTGCCCCTACCAGATGGTGTGTATCGAGTTAACAGCAAATCTGCCTCTAGGATACAATAAAGCCTGATCTACAGATCAATCTATCTACAGCTACATAGACGAAGATAGACCAGAATACTCTTGATATAATGAAGAAAACCAAGACACTGATATTCAAATTAGTAAGAAATGAATATCAAAAAATTAGCAGAAATAGAAAGCTAATTTTACCGAATTAAAACACTGCCCCACTTGACCACTGAAGTTCCTTGAGCTTGTTTTGCATTCTACGTTATTCAACGTCCACCCTACGTGTTCAACTGGGGCAAGGGCAGATATATGAATCTATTCGACTTATAAAGGCTTGGCCGAATTAAAACACTGCAAAACAATGCCCCACTTGACCACTGAATTGCCTTATGATGAACTTGTTTTGATTTATGCCTATTTATTCGGCAACTGGCTTATCGAAGTTTCGACTAGCGTTTATCTCAAGTGCCTTATGTGAACTTGTTTTGATTTATACCTATTTATTTGGCAGCTGCCTTATTGAAGTTTTGGTTATTATTTATTTATTCGACAATCTTTGATCACAAGATATTTTCATCAACAAAACAGGCATAAGCATTAACAGAATGAGCATTTTCATTGATGAACTGAACAAGTACATTAATCACTTTATAAATGAAAACGGCCCTAATACAAAACAAAATTAGAAAAATGACAGAAAATATAAACAAAACAACAAGAGGGGTCCTGGCACTACATGTCTTCTCGGCTTCAAGGCTCCTTCTTAGGGTTCGATTCCAGCGGTTCAACTACCAACTGCTCGTAGGGAATCAACTAATCAAGAGTCACCTTAGCGGCTACCTGAGCTTTGAGCCAGCCATGCTTAAAGCCTCAATTCTCAAACTTCAAGGCTTCATCTACATACAGCTCCTTGGCCGCAAGCTCTCTGGCAACAAATGCTTTGGACGCGTCTGCCTTAGCGAGCTCCTTCGCCTTCTTTGTCTCCTCGAGGTTGAAATTTAGTTTTGTGATCTCTTCTTTGGCCAACTTCAGGGTGCCGTCTGTCAGGTTTTCCCTTTCTTTAGTGGCCCTCCGAAGCAGATCAGCGTGTTTGGCTTTTCTTCTTCGGCAGTAGCCCTCGCTTGCTCTTCTTCTGCCCTCTTGGCTTCAACCTCGACCCTCATTGTCACCACTGCCAAGTCAGCTATAGCTGCTGTGGCCTTAATTTTCTCCTCTTCAACTTGAGCATTGAGAATGCTGAGTTTCTCTACAGCATTGCAATATCGCCGTCTAACAAAAACAATGAAGACACGTTAGTCGGCATGGAAATTGAAAATTTGTTTTAGCAAAGTGTTACTTACCAGTATAGCTGACTGAGTTGCCAAAGAAATTGAAGCCACATCCGGCTCAGCTCGGAATGTAGCCTTGTCTGCTGCAAAAGAGAGCGCTGGGGCCACAGTAAGAGCCATGTCAGGATTTTTGATGGTTGACCCACTGCTGGGAACCAATGCACTCTTCATCCTTGGCTGGATAATCAATTGAAAGGAGAGTATGCGGCCAAAAATAACCGAATGGTAGGACCTATGAAAAAGGCAAATTCTTTGCTAATAAAGTTTGACCACCACGTGCTGAGCTAGATTACCCGTGATCAGAATACTCATGCTGATGCCCTTGCTTGTTTGGCTTCTGCTATTAATTCGGAAATAAAGTGAACCATCGAAATGAGATTCATCTCAGAGCCGAGTATCAATGCCCATGAGCCCGTTCACATCAACATCATTGACTCAAGATCGAGTTGGATGGATCCCATCACCGTGTTTCTTTCCTCCGAACAACTCCAGGCGGATAAGAAAGAAGCCCACAAGCTGCAGAATAAGGCCCTTTGATACTATCTTGCACAAGTCAATGTAATGCTCTCACTTTTCACACTCTGTTCGCTGCTCACTCTTTTACTGCTGAATGCCCCTTCGTGGTTCGAGCGATGTCTATTTAAAGAGGCCGTGGGCCCCATAAATGCCTATTGACCCTATTTAAAGATGCAACGATTACGACGCGCCCGTGGCCTTCTCCTCCTCCATATTTGTTCGGCGTCCACCCTACGTGTTCAACTGGGGCAAGGGAAGATATATGAATCAATTTGGTTTGTTTTGTATTCTACGTTATTCGGCATCCATCCTACGTGTTCAATGGGCAAGGACAGATATATGAATCCATTCGGCTTATAAAGGCTTGACCGAATTAAAACACTGCCCTACATGACCACTAAAGTTCCTTAAGCTTGTTCCTCCTCCATATTTGTTCGGCGTCCACCCTACGTGTTCAACTGGGGCAAGGGAAGATATATGAATCAATTTGGTTTGTTTTGTATTCTATGTTATTCGGCATCCATCCTACGTGTTCAACGGGCAAGGACAGATATATGAATCCATTCGGCTTATAAAGGCTTGACCGAATTAAAACACTGCCCTACATGACCACTAAAGTTCCTTAAGCTTGTTTTGTATTCTACGTTATTCGGTATCCACACTATGTGTTCAACTGGGGCAAGGGCAGATATATGAATCTATTCGACTTATAAAGGCTTGGCCGAATTAAAACACTGCCCCACTTGACCACTGAAGTTCCTTGAGCTTGTTTTGCATTCTACGTTATTCAACGTCCACCCTACGTGTTCAACTGGGGCAAGGGTAGATATATGAATCTATTCAGCTTACAAAGGCTTGGCCGAATTAAAACACTGCAAAACAATGCCCCACTTGACCACTGAATTGCCTTATGGTGAACTTGTTTTGATTTATGCCTATTTATTCGGCAACTGGCTTATCAAAGTTTCGACTAGCGTTTATCTGAAGTGCCTTATGTGAACTTGTTTTGATTTATACCTATTTATTTGGCAGCTGCCTTATTGAAGTTTTGGTTATTATTTATTTATTTGACAATCTTTGATCACAAGATATTTTCATCAACAAAACAGGCATAAGCATTAACAGAATGAGCATTTTCATTGATGAACTGAACAAGTACATTAATCACTTTATAAATGAAAACGACCCTAATACAAAACGAAATTAGAAAAATGACAAAAAATATAAACAAAACAACAAGAGGGGTCCTAGCACTACATTTTTTCTCAGCTTCAAGGCTCCCCCTTAGGGTTCGATTCCAGCGGTTCAACTACCAACTGCTCGTAGGGAATCAACTAATCAAGAGTCACCTTAGCGGCCACCTGAGCTTTGAGCCAGCCATGCTTGAAGCCTTAATTCTCAAACTTCAAGGCTTCATCTACATACAGCTCCTTGGCCGCAAGCTCTCTGGCAACAAATGCTTTGGACGCGTCTGCCTTAGCGAGCTCCTTCGCCTTCTTTGTCTCCTCGAGGTTGAAATTTAGTTTTGTGATCTCTTTTTTGGCCAACTTCAGGGTGTCGTCTGTCAGGTTTGCCCATTCTTTAGTGGCCCTCCGAAGCAGATCAGCGTGTTTGGCTTTTCTTCTTTGGCAGTAGCCCTCGCTTGCTCTTCTTCTGCCCTCTTGGCTTCGACCTCGACCCTCATTGTCACCACCACCAAGTCAGCTATAGCTGCTGTGGCCTTAATTTTCTCCTCTTCAACTTGAGCATTGTGAATGCTGAGTTTCTCTACAGCATCGCAATATTACCGTCTAACAAAAACAATGAAGACACGTTAGTCGGCATGGAAATTGAAAATTTGTTTTAGCAAAGTGTTACTTACCAGTATAGCCGATTGAGTTGCCAAAGAAATTGAAACCACGTCCGGCTCAGCTCAGAACGTAGCCTTGTCTACTGGAAAAGAGAGCGTTGAGGCCACAGTAAGAGCCATGTCGGGATTTTTGATGGTTGACCCACTGCTGGGAACCAATGCACTCTTCATCCTTGGCTGGATGATGAATGACGTGGTCAAATCAGACAAAGGCACCGCCACTCGGGGCCGTTTATCGATCGGTTCCATTGACAACTCGGCAATGGTCTCGGCGAGACATTTCTTCCCTCTTTGTTCGGCACCTGAGACTTTAGTTTGCTGTTGGTCAGTAGCCGAATCGGCCACAACAATTTCACGGGTCGTTTATTCTAGAACAACAAACAGAGAGGGAGCTTCTTGGCTCTCCCCAACACTATCGGCTCTCTTCCTTGCCTCTAACTTTTTGGCATTTCTTCTTCTCATAAATTGGGCAAGGGATTCTCTGCCCGTCTCCTCAGATTTGGCCCCAAGTAAATCTTCCAAATCAACAAAGATGTCTTTCTCTGGGAAAGCTAAAGCTACTCGGTCAGAAGTGGAAAGAAGGCCAGCGTGATGGTCAGGGCTGATTTGCTCAAAGGCCAATTCAATCTACCTGTTAAGCTCCTGCTCCTCTAAACAAATTTCTAATCCAGCATCTTCGCCGAGCATGTTGGACTGACTCGGCTCCTCAACGTCTTCACTACTTTGTTCCCTAACATCTGAACCCTCAAGACCAATATCCCTTAAGCTCTTGAAGTTAGGGAATATAAGTGCAGTAAATTGTCATTCGCCTCTTGGCACTGGGATGTGGTCTGCAGCTGAGAAAGTGGAATATGTTGGGTTGTACTTCAAAAGAATGTCAGTGGCGTGCCCCTATCCTTGAAGATTTGCACGCCTTTTGTATTTGAGGACCGTGTTTACTTGGGCTAGAACGACTTCGTCTGCCAACGTGAGTGCTCTTTCTAAATCGTTGCCTGCACAAAAAGAATGGTCAGCAAATAGAATTTAAGTCGAATGAATCATTTAAACAGAGAACAAGTCTATTCGGCCACCTGGCTCACCTTTCCGTCTAGGCATTGGGTCCCAGCGATCTTCTCCCTTGCCAAATTCCTAATTGCCTTCGACAACGACCATGACATTGTCAACTCTCTTGCCAGAGCTGGCAAGCATAGTCACCAAGTGGTGATCTATGTCCTTGGCTCTCAAAAAATAACGATTTGATTTTCTTGAAATCTAACCGTCTAATTTTCATGAACTTAGCAAATATTTTCTACATGAAATGTACTACAACATATGTAAATTTTAGGTTGATCAGAGAAAGTTCAAAAAAATGTTAATTTTCATGCATATCTCATGTATACATATATCAATAATTATATACATATTTTAATGCACAAAATTAAGCACGAAAATACCCTATAAAGGCTCTGATACCAATGTAAGAAATATATAACACAACGGGTAAATGACTTTATATTGTGAAAAGTGATTCTCTAAAATAAAGAAGTTACTTTTTAGCTAAAATTCGAGGAAGAAATATAAAGTCATGTTGGAGTTGCTCTTATACCTAAATACTATATCACTGAAATTGTTGACATTACATGTTCAAATGAAGAAAAAGAAGAAGAAGAAGAAAAACGAAAGTAATATGCGAATGAATTGGAGGTTGGTTAAATTAATATTGAGTGAAATGCTAATTAAACTTTATACGTGAGTTTGAGTGAAAAGTAAAAAAATTAAAAAGTACGGAAGTTGAAGTATAGAAATCATTATTCAAAGGATGTGGTGTACGAATATACTTGAATTTCTTACCCATTTATTTCATGTAGCAGATTAGCATGGACAAAGTTATATATATTATTTGATGTTTTTCTGTTGATTGATTATTATTTTGCAATGGAAAATTTAGTTAATGGAGGATCTCATAGTGGAGTTCAACGTTGAAAGGGGTAGTGGAGATTACAAGGACACGTTGAATTGGGAGAGACATTTTCACACAATATTCCTATACTTCCTACTTAGTAGAATCCACCCACTCGATGGTTCGACGTCATACTATGAACCAACAATCATTGGATCAGGCTAAGGATTCAACGAGACAACCTCTACTTGGACGCTTACTAAATGGAGAATTTTGAGGAGTGGTTGGAGTTCAGGAGTCGTTCTTATACTTCTCTACATCTAATTCCTGGATCCACTTTCCTAGGTTTCAATGGTGGCTGCAACGTGTTTCCAAACAAGATATGAACCAACTAGACCTTGGCCAGATCCAACTCACGAATGCCATAAATCGGCTCGCTCTCCCCATAACCTCCTAGCAATAAGTATGACAATCCCATATAAGACGACGACGATGTTCCTGGTAAGTATGGTTCCGTGATGGTGAACTACATAGTGTTGAGTAATGCGGTGAAGGCCGCAGTGGAGGTCACGCTCATCAACAGAGATGGGGAAAACCCCGCCGATGGCAGTGCATAGTTCCCTGCCTAACTATCCGGTACATCTCAGAATTTTTGGCAAGTATGGAGAGATCCGAGTCAAGGTCACTTGGACTTGAGACCAACTGAAATCTGCATGCTACTACTAGTCCTTTTTGGTGAGTCTAGTGTTTCAATAATAATAAGTAGTTTGGTTGGATTTGGAAGTTGTGTTGTATCCTCCTTCCTTCCTTGATACTTACTAAGCTACTTGGCTGGTATTAGTGTGTTTTGCTTAGTTGGTTATGGTGGGCTGGGTTGGACCCGGATTTGGGTGCCTATGTGGCATGACCCATGACCCATTCAAATTACCCATGTAATTTGAATTTGAATTTCTAATTATCCTATTTGATAGGATAACCGACTATCTATCTACATCTTATCCTATCCATTAAGAGATATGGATAGATGGTTCTATAGTTGGCCTATATATCAGATACGATATATGTGATGTGGGGAGGAATCCAAATAACCATTTTTCCCATATTCTCTCTCTCACTCTCTGCCACCAGAGAACGATCAAGTCTTTGCACTGTGAATAGAGTGGGTGATACCCATACTATGGTATCACTCCATTGCTGAGTTTTTGGTTCGTAGTTTTTGAAGCATGTGATTTACCTGCAAAGTTCTTCATTTCAGATTATATCACTGAAGGTATGCCTTGAATCCATTTACCCCTGTGTCATATATTTCTTACATTGGTATTAGAGCCTTTATAAGGTATTTTCGTACTTAATTTTGTGCATTAAAATATGTATATAATTAATGATATATGTATACATGAGATATGCATGAAAATTAATATTTTTTGAACTTTCTTCGATCAACCTAAAATTTACATATGTTGTAGTACATTTCGTGCAGAATATATCTACCAAGTTTCATGAAAATCGGATGGTTAGATTTCAAGAAAAATGGAGACCCATTTTATAATCCCGAAACTTTGTTTATATAATGGTTTTACATGCTTTAATTCAGTCTACAAACCTTACATATTTAGAATCCTTGTTTCGAGACCTTCCAAATCATATATTATTTGTTAGATTTAGACTTACGGCTGATGAGGAAAATCAAACCCTAATTGGGGTTCATTTGAGTTTTTGATGGCTTAAGGAAGAAGATGAAGTGCCGAGTTTCTCTACTTCCACTCTTAGTATAGAGGAAGTGTAATACACCCAATTATTTGTCATTATTAAATGTCATTTTTGAGACCACCATTGTTTTTATCTTGGAAAATCGAGTCCGACAGTACCAAAATTGGCCTAGAAATCACCATGGCAGGTAGCGTGTGTAACTCACGTGCCAGATGACGATGTCGACACCGGCCACATATGTGCCACGCGTCGCCACTCACCTGTGCGCTTCACGCGCATGTGCGCGTCGTCTGCGCTACCCACACGTGTATTGCGCCGAGCAGCACCGCACCGATCCGCGCCGTGATGAGGTGCTCTGTGCTGCATCGAGTCGCGCCGAGCCTTTTTTCCACGTCGGCTTGGCTGGCTTGGCTGCTGGTAAGGCTCTGTTTGTTTTTTATTTATTTTTTTAATTCTGAACTGCTTTAATTGGTTATAAGTAATTCGTTTTAGCGTTGTTTTGAGCGTGGTTGGTACTGTTGGACTTAGAATTAAATTTTGTATTTACTGTAAAATTTTATGAAAATAAAAAAAGAAATTCTGAAGTAATAATGCATTATTTCTGCTTTAAAATGCTTCTGGTGTTGCATGACTAAGATTCTGGAGCTGAATTTTTTACTATAGACTACTCTACTGGTTTACTATTTATTGGTATAATTGTTGCATTGTCCCAGATTTTGGAATATTTATTTATGGTTTTTATGTGTGTTTATTAATTAATTAAAAATCCTGAAAATTTCAAAAAATTCCATAAGTTATGCACTTTCTGTTATGGCATAATATGAACATTAAACATAGTATATTGTTGTTTTTTACTTTGAATTTCTAATATTTTGTTATTAGATTGGCATGATTAATTTTTATTTGTTTAAATTCCATTATTAAATGAAACATAGCATGAATTCATTGTAGATTTACAATAAGATGCTATTGTATGGAATTAGAATAATATCATGCTTTTGGACATGCCATATGTAGTAGGAGGTTGCTCGGTAGTAAATTTTTGATCTTAAGACGTATGCAATATTATCATTGTTTAATTTAGATTCTTTTGTTGCAAAATAATTATGTGTTGCTAAAATTAATATCCCCTGTGCATTTATTCTTCTTTTCCTCTGTATGTAGAAGTAGCAGCTAAGACAGTTATGGCAAACTTAACTATGAGAGATAAATTGGATGGTGAAAACTATGACATATGGTGCCGCAAAATCCAATATCTCCTCAAT
Organism: Camellia sinensis; assembly: GCF_004153795.1. Taxonomy (NCBI): domain Eukaryota; kingdom Viridiplantae; phylum Streptophyta; class Magnoliopsida; order Ericales; family Theaceae; genus Camellia; species Camellia sinensis. The sequence continues at coordinate 1,330,363 of NW_021025295.1, forward strand.
GAGCAAGAAGTTTTGAACACACTTGACCAGGTGATGGTTGAGCCTGAGCAGGGCAATACAGCTCAACATCGTCGTGATCTTGAGGCCTATCAGACTTGGCGTAACAAAGATTGGTGTGCGCCTTTTACCATATTGAGCAGCATGTACAACGACTTGATTAGTGAGTTTGAGCATTGCTCGACTGCATTTGAGATGTGGGAAGCTCTCAAGAAAATGTTTGGTGTCACCTCTTTGGCAAAGCTACGTGGGCTGACCATGAAGTTTGACTCTTATCAGAAAAAGGTGCATCATTCGATGAAGCAGCATTTGAGGGTCATGTTAGCCATGATGTGCGAGCTTACGGTAGCTGGGCATATTTTGACTCTAGAGCAATAGATTCAAGCTGTGATTCACTCTCTGCCAAATTCTTGGGAGCATATGAAGTAGAATACGATGCATAATGAGAGTGTGAAAACATTCGAGGACATATCGCGTCGTTTGGAGCTAGAAGCACAGTGCCTATAGGAGGCTAAGTCTGATGGTTCTGCTATGGCGGTTGAGTCAAGCTCACGTAGGATTTCTAAGTTCAAACGTAGAAAAGCAATGGGTGCTCCTAAGAAGCAAGCGGTAGTTATGCTAAAGCCCAATGGCTCTCTAAGTGTAGGGGCAAGAGAGGTGGCAAGAAGGTAAATGCTAAATTGCCATGTTCTAACTGTAATAAAGAAGGACACTTTGCTTAGGATTTCCCTAAGCAGAAGAAGGTACTCCCTTACTTAATTTCTCGCATTCAATGCTTTATTTCTAGTCAAGCATTAATTGCTTATTCTCCTCATTTGTGGTTGTAGACTCAGGAGAAATCGACCATATCGGGGGGAACAGAGTAGGGTTTATGGAGTATCGCCGAGTACCTGCTGGGAGCAGAAAAGTTTACAGGGGAAACGAGTCTAGTATGGAGGTGCTTGGCATTGGCACGGACAAGCTAGAAATGCGACGAGGGAGAACCTTGTATATTCATGATGTTCTTTTTGCTCCGAATGTTTGGCGAAATTTAGTTTTAGTTATTAGCATGATGAGCCTTGGTTTTAGCTTTTGCTTTGAGAATAATGGTGTTAGCATTTTCTTGGGTACAGTTTTTTATGGTTTTGGTTATCTTTTAGATGGTTTCTTAGTTTTGGATATAGATAATTTGGGTTTTAATAATAATGTCAATGGCTCTGTTTCTTATATTGCATCTATTTGTGATAATGATTCTATGAGATGGCATGCTAGATTAGGCCACAAAGGGTAAGACAGGATGGCTAGATTGGCCAGAGAAGGCCTTTTTGGCCCACTCGCTAGAGTTACTTTGCCTACTTGTGAGCACTGCCTTGTTGGAAAGGCAACAAGGAAACCATTTGGGAAAGCCAAAAGGGCATCTATCGAATTACAGCTTATTTATTTTGATATATGTTGACCAATGAATGTGAGGGAAAGGCATGGAGCCCCTTATTTTATCACATTTATAGATGACTGCACGCATTTTGGCCATGTCTATTTGATTTCTCACAAGTCAGAAGCATTAGATTGCTTTAGATAGTACGTCAATGACGTTGAGAATCAATTAGACAAGAGCATCAAGGCTTTAAGGACTGACCGGGGACACGAGTATTTATTTGAGCAATTTAAAGTGCTCTTTTTGGAAAAAGGAATTATCAGGCAATTAACAATTCCTGGGACTCTACAGCAAAGTGGTGTAGTGGAGGGAAGGAATTGCACATTGCTTGACTTGGTCAGATCTATGATGGTGCAAGCTAATCTTCACATTTCTTATTGGGAAGATGTTTTGTTGACTGCTGCCTACATCCTTATAATCGTGTGCCCTCCAAATTAGTTCCTTCCACCCCATATAAGATGTGGATTGGCAAAAAACCTGATTTGGGCAATTTTCGGTCTTGGGGTTCGGCAGCTTACATACACAAAGTTTCTCATAAGTTTGGGAAGTTGGGCCCTAGAGGAAAGAAGTGTATCTTCATTCACTATAGTGAGCATTCTAAGGGCTATGTGTTTATTGGTGAGCATTCTGATGGAAGTGTGACAAAAATTGAGTCATGAGATGTGGATTTCCTAGAGGAGGATTTCCCTAGTAGAGGTGAGCTAACTAAAGATGTAGAGCTCTATGAGATGGAGGATCTACATGAAGGCGCACCTAGTAGCCTAGTAGAGAATGAGGAAATAATTCCTCAAGCTCCTAGGGACAGTGGGACCGATTTTCCTACCCATAGATTAGATCCAATGGATGAGGATTCTCAGGACTCTAAACTGCGTAGAAGCAAACGTAGAGCTATACCTCGTTGTCGTTTGAGATTGAAGGGAAAGAATTCGTGATTGCTCTGAGTGACGAGATGGAGCCTAAGAATCTCAAAGAGGCTCTCTCATCCCCTACTAGTAAAGAATGGACTGCTGCAATGGATGAAGAAATGGAGTCTATGAAGAAAAACCATGTCTACGACTTGGTTAATTTGCCACCAGGGCGCAAGACTATTGGGAACAAATGTTTCTCAAAATCAAGCATAAGGCGGATGGTTCCACAAAAAGGTATAAGGCTCGCCTGGTAGCGAAAGGCTACACCCAATTAGAGGGTGTGCACTATGAGGAAACTTTTTCACCAGTTGTGAGGTTTACCTCTATTTGCCTAATTCTAGCCATAGTAGCTCAATTGGACTTAGAGCTATATCAGATGGATGTTAAGACTGCATTTCTTAATGGAGAATTGGATAAGGAGATCTATATGGATCAACCAGAGGGCCTTGTAGAAGTAGGTCAGGAGCGCAAAGTTTGCAAGCTTCAAAGATCTATTTATGGCTTAAAGCAATCATCAAGTCAGTGGAATCTGAGATTTCATCAAGCCATTGTTTCTAATGGGTTTACGATGATCGATGAAGATCACTGTATGCACGACAAGCGGTCCAAGGACATTTTTTTTTTTTTTTTTTTTTTTTTGATATTGTCATTATATGTAGATGACATATTATTGGCTGGAAATGACAAGGAGATGATTGTCGCCACTAAAAATTGGTTGTTCTCTACATTTGAGATGAAGGACATGGGTGAAGCAAGCTATGTGGTCGGTGTTAAGATCCTTAGGGATTGCTCTAGAATACTTCTCGGTTTGTCTTAAGAGACTTACATTAAGACTATCCTAGCGCGATTCCAAATACAAAGTTGCAAACCCATTGACACTCCTGTTGCAAAAGGCGAGAGCCTAAGCCTTGATATGGGCCCTAAGACTCTAGAAGAGAAAGAAAAGATGGCCCATGTACCCTACTCAAATGCTGTTGGAAACTTGATGTATGCTATGATGTGTACACGCCCTGATATTTGTTATGCAGTCAGATTGGTGAGTCGTTACCACTCCAACCTAGGACTAGCTCATTGGAAAACAGTCAAGAGGATATTGCGATATCTTAAAGGGACTGCAAATTACACACTTTGCTACCAGAGTTCAGTTCTACATCTAGTTGGCTATTGTGATGCTGAACGGGGAGAAGACTTAGATGAGTGCAAGTCCACTTCATGATATGCTTTTTTTTCTTAGCGATGGAGCTATTTCTTGGAGCAGTAAGAAGCAATCCTGTATCGCCTTATCGACTATGGAGGCTGAGTTTGTAGCTTGCTCATCTGCCATTCAGGAGGCCGTTTGGTTGAGGAGATTCCTTCAGCATTTGGATGTTGTCACACACACTTCAGACCCTGTGACTATCCATTGTGACATCATGGTTGCACTCGCTTACGCTAAGGATCCTGTAATAACCCAACCCTCGCATGTGATTCTAGTACACTTTCAATCCCTTATTCCATGCATTTAAATGCTTATTGTGAAATTTTATGTGAAATTTTATTTAATTAAGTGAATCTTATGAATATAGATTCATATCTGTCTAATAGGAGAAAAATGTGTTACAACTATTATTTTTGGATCAGAAATTGGAAGCCTTAGAGGCTTAATTCACTGAAATTGACTTCATATTTGAGATCAGCATAATTTTTAGACCATAGTATGCTTTTCTATAAAATTTTGATTTGGAACAATTAAACTGATTAAATTTTGTCTTTATTCAACCTTTATATATGTATATTTCTGAGAGTCTCTTTGAACTTGGGACTTAGAAGCCTTCTCATCAAAAATATTTCCTGAGAAAGAAGAGTGAAGAGCATAGAAACTAAGAGGGAGGATCTACAAAGAAGAGGGTTGAGAAATTGAGAGGGTTTATAGAGATTCTAACTCAAGGTATGTTTAACCTATTCTAATTGATCCCTCTCTTTGAGTTGAGAAGGAATTCCTCCATGTTATGTAAGTTAGGGTTTATAATATAGGTCAAGCATGTATTAAGTGATTAATTGGGATGATGTCTCTTATGTTTGATGGATTTGGAATTATTTTGAACTATTTAGTGAGAATTTACATTTCATTTCTTTGATTGTCTTGCTTGAGCTCAACTATGTGGTCAAATGGCCATGTATATATATATATATATATATATCTATGAGTGTGAAAAGTTAGAAATTTCATGGAATTGAGCTATGTTTATGAGTTTTAAAGAATTAAAGGACTAATTGAATGTGTAATCCATGTTAATATGATGATTATACCATTATGTTGTCTTAATTCCTCCATTTTTGGGCCTTGATATGTTGTAATTTCGTTGAATTGTGCTTTGATTTTGGACTGCCCAAAATAGGGGCCACAGCCACACGTGCGGAGGTTATGGTCGCACGTGCAGAAAAGAGGAAAAAAATGGGAATTGCATTCTGCATTTTGCCGCTTGTATGGGGAAGGAGTACCGCACGTGCGGCCCACCCTTCCGCACGTGTGGAGGGGACTGCCGCATGTGCGGCCCAGGCCGAAAAAATTCGTCCGCTCCGTTTTCCCTGTTTGACCCTCTAATATTATTAAAATAATTATTTGATGTTCTTAAGATGTTTGTAAATTCACTTGAAACGAAATGAATCAGAAAATTATTTCAAAAGGAAAAGAAACTAATTTGTGAGTTGTACATGTGTGTAGGTCACAGAAAAGAAACTAATTTGTGAGTTGTACATGTGTGTAGGTCACAATCCGGGAGGAACCATCACTCCGCTACAGCACAGTGAGTAATAGTACCATAGATGTACATTTACTTACAATTAACAATTATTGTTATTAATGCTCTGTTCTTCACAAGTAATTACGTTAACATTTATATTGATTGGAAATCAGTGTGAACTTATGTGAACGTTGAAAGAATCTGTGTACATCTGTATCACTCTGGAATTACTCTGCTCTGTTGATATCTGGCCAGAGGCCAATCTGTAAAGTCTGTTAGGCCAGAGGCCGATCTGTAAAATCTATTAGGCCTAAGGCCGTTATGTATATTACTGGGCTTAAAGCCACTCTGTTTAAAGACTGGGCCCAAGGCCGTTCTAGAAATAATTACAGGATAACATTAACCATAAGTTCTCTGCACTTATATACATTGTAATTCAAGTTAATCATTGAATTGTTTACGTATTATTATTCACTGAGCTTCGCTCACTTTGTGTTATGTCTGTTTTGTAGGCACTCAGTCTGGAGGTCAGTCCTAGTCCAACCTGGATCACTTGTCTTTTGCCAATACACCACAACCAAACCCTTAGATGAAGTTCATTCATTTTGTGGAGTCCTTGCAGAGCTTTTGGCCTCTTGTACTGGACCTTTTGTCGGTTATTGTAAAACATGATTAACTTCTCTTAACCTGGTTTTGTTACATCCCCAAACTCGGTACTGAGTCTGTATATCTAGCTATATATATATACATATATAGCTATGTGCGTGTATGTTATACGTTGAACTACTGATATTAAGTGTATGATCCTGGCATGTTAGTATTAGCTCAATGGATGTTATTTTGTGTTGCTTAATGCTTCCGTTCAGGCCCCATAAATTATACATATTGGATTTTATGTCTGTTTCTGAAGGGGTCATGCCCAAACTTTTAGGGGCGGGTTTAAGGGCGTGACAGATCCTAAGTACCACTGGAGACCAAACACATTGATATGAGGTTCAACTTTATCAGAGACATTATGGCACAGAAGGAAGTGATCCTGGAGCACATCCCTAAGAGTCGCATGGTTGCAGACCCTTTGACTAAGCCCATTGCTAGAGATGTTTATCTTACTCGTGTTAGGGCTTTAGGACTACGTAGGTGGTGATATATGTGTATTTAGTTGAGCTCTTATTATTATTTTTTTGGGATATTAATGCCATCAGTATTCATATTTGTTTGTTTTACACATTTATGTCTACTACTTTTGCCATGGTTTGTGAATTAGCACACACAGAATAAATAAATTTGATGTTAGCAGGCAAGATTGGCTCACTCACACGAGCAATTTCCCTTAGCGCTGGGTAGCGAGTAAGGATGAGACTAGTGACTTATTATATTTGGAGCCTTGAGAAATGCTAAAATTATCTACTATCTATGTCGCATTGGTTGGAGCCAAGATGAGGTCTTGTTAGAGACCGGTCACGGATGTGAGTATCTATTTTTCCTTGATGTGCCTGTTATGAATAGCCAGATGCGAGATCTCATTTGATGCCTAAGAGGCGAGCAAATAGAGAATTTGAGTTAGACGCTAGGAAGTGACTTGTGCGCTTAAGAGCGACTAGACTAAGATCTGTACGGTGCATGAGTTTAACATCACTCTTTGGAAGAGTCACTCCACTGTAGCATGCATTCATACTACATGTACTTATCGATCGATTAGTGAGGTGAGAGAATGGATCCTTGCTTCCTCACCATGTGAGTCCTAAAAGTCATTTTTCAAATGACTTCACTTTGTACCTTTTGTGGCCTTTGATTATGTCATGAGATGATGAGTTGATGTTCGACTACTTTGGTATGCTGCCTACGGTCATGTATGATTCGGCTTTAAGGGACATTACTGGGAAAACGGTCAATTCCAAGTTAAATGATATGAGGGTGAAGAGAAGATCATCTAGTCCTACACCTCAGCTCTATATTCACTATCGACAATGCACATCTCTCTGTATGGGATGCTGATTGAGTGTGAATATAATACGAGACCTAAAAGGATCAAACATGCTCTTTGAGGGATTAGAGATGTTTTGGACTAGTGTAACTAGATGGGTCTAGGTACATGAGACACTATTTCTACTCTTTTTGGGTTCATGTCTCTATGCTGACCCATTTTGGGTTTCTAGTATAGAGCTCCCACTTGTAAGTGTTCTCAACGGTTGCACTGTTCATTGGCTAGTATGAGATTGTTCATTTTTTGGGCAGATTGAGATAGAGATGTGGCAGTGTCATGCCAACTCATGTGCGAGTGGGAGATGCTGGAAATCGGGTCGAGTTGGACCTGGATTTGGGCACCCGTGTGACATGACCCATGACTCATTCAAATTACCCATGTAATTTGAGTTTGAATTTCTAATTATCCCATCTGATAGGATAACGAATAAGTGTCCGAGTGTTTAAACCCTAATGCATGGGAAATGCCAAGTAAACCCCATAATCACATATCTGCCATCACGCAAGAGGATCCAAATAAGTCACTGAATTTTTGAATCCTAATAGTCGAGAAATGGCAACAAAACACCATAACTACCTATCTGCCATCATGCAAGAGGGTTCGAATAAGTGTCCGAGTGTTTAAACCCTAATGCATGAGAAATGGCAAGTAAACACCATAATTACATATTTGCCATCATGCAAGAGGGTCTGAACAAGTGTCCGAGTGTTCATAGCACGTCCGCGAGGGACCCCGCTACAGTTCGGACTCGATTTGTGTCACGGTCCTTAATCTGAACAAAAGAGTCCAAATCTGGCAAATCGTTTTGAGAAAACAGATTTTTGAAAAGAAGTGCCAAACATGGACTGTTTTGACAGATACAGATCGCCACCTAAATGTTTTACTTTTAGGGAAATTTAGGAAACCCTGACTCGTTTGCCTAAGGCCACGTGTCCGTCATCACTAAAGTTGTCTCGGCTCGGGAACTTGGGTACGATTGGGGAAGGTCAGCTATGAGCACCCCCGCTCTCCTGATCAAAGATCGACCTCTACTAACCTTGATATCTAGCTTGAAAACATTATGCGTTCTTATTCCGGTTATTAGCCTAGATTTACTACGTGAAGCGCACAGTAAACAAGTATAGACTAAGTCGCCTAAATTGGAACGAAACATGTCATGTTTGTTTATTTGAAAATGGTTTGATGGTGCTACCCGTAAGTAGGCTAAGACCATAATTACATATCTGTCATCATGCAAGAGGGTCTGAATAAGTGTCCGAGTGTTTAAGCCCAAATGCATGAGAAATAGCAAGTGAACACCATAATTACATAGCTGCTATCATGCAAGAGGGTCCAAATAAGTGTCCGAGTATTTAAACCCTAATGCATGACAAACGGCAAATAAACACGCCATCATGCAAGAGGGTCCGAATAAGTGTCCGGGTGTTTAAACCCTAATGCATGAGAAATGGCAAGTAAACGCCGTAATTACATAATTGTCATCATGCAAGAGGGTCCAAACAAGTGTCCGAGTGTTGAAACCCTAATGCATGAGAAAAGGCAAATAAACACCACAATTACATATCTGCCATCATGCAAGAGGGTCTGAATAAGTGTCCAAGTGTTTAAGCCCTAATGCGTGAGAGCTGGCAAGTAAACACCATAATTACATATCTGCCATAATGCAAGAGGGTCCGAATAAGTGTCCGAGTATTTAAACCCTAATGCTTGAGAAATGGCAAGTAAACACCAGAATTACATATCTGCCGTCATGCAGCAGGGTCCGAATAAGTGTCCGAGTGTTTTGAACCCTAATGCATTAGGAATGGCAAGTAAACCACATAATTACATATCTACCATCCTGCTGGATGGTCTGAATAAGTGCCCGAGTGTTTAAACCCTAATGCATGGGAAATGCCAAGTAAACCCCATAATCACATATCTGCCATCACGCAAGAGGATCCAAATAAGTCACCGAATTTTTGAATCCTAATAGTCGAGAAATGGCAAGAAAACACCATAACTACCTATCTGCCATCATGCAAGAGGGTTCGAATAAGTGTCCGAGTGTTTAAACCCAAATGCATGAGAAATGGCAAGTAAACACCATAATTACATATTTGCCATCATGCAACAGGGTCTGAACAAGTGTCCGAGTGTTTATAGCACGTCCGCGAGGGACCCCGCTACAGTTCGGACTCGATTTGTGTCACGGTCCTTAATCTGAACAAAAGAGTCCAAATCTGGCAAATCGTTTTGAGAAAACAGATTTTTGAAAAGAAGTGCCAAACATGGACTGTTTTGACAGATACAGAGTCGCCTCCGAAATATTTTTTATGGGGGAATTTAGGAAACCCTAACTCGGTGCCAAAGGCCACGTGCCCGTCATCACCAAAGTTGCCTCGGCTCGGGATCTTGGGTACGATTGGGAAGGTCAGCTATGAGCACCCCCTCTCGCCTGATCCGAAGATCGGCCTCTACTAACCGTGATATCCAATTTTGAAAACGTTATGTGTTCTTATTCCTGTTATTAGCCTAGAATTACTATGTTATGCGCACAGCAAACAAGTATAGACCAAATCACCTAATTTGGAAATAAGCATTGCATATCCGTTTGTCTTGAAAAAAAACACTTTGGAATTTGCTACTCGCAAGTAGGCTAAAATACGGATTTCAACGAGTTTTTTCCAACTCAGACAATCCAACCTTCACCCACAGGCATTCAAACAGTTTATCACATAAGCATCTAGCCACATGGCAAGCATGCTGTCATGATAGCACTCACATGCATGCGATATGCTAAAGCATGAAAATACTTCCATCGTACTCCGTACCAAAACAATAAACTAGTTAGCGAACATGCATGGTCCTAGTTCATGTCAAATTGACTAATGCAACACATACATGATGCAATTTAGAGTAGGCTCGGCTAACCTAAACATGGCATGTGAAATGCAATCAATTGATGCACGTATTCAATTTGGAATTGAAGTACAAATGCAGTTAGCATGATGTACCGAGCCCGGTGCATGCAAGACAAATGTATGGATGCACGCATGCATAGAATAAGGTATGCTAATTTAAACATGCCCTAATCTACCTTCATAAGCAGGTAAATAAAATGGAAGAAAGAAGTGGGGATTGGAAGACATGCACACACACGCACCAACACTTATTACAGATTCGCCCTCGCCCGGAGGGACCGAAAGAATAATACAGTTCGAATAATGAATTAACTATCCTAGCTAATTAATTATTACAGACCAACTAAATTAATTGAGCAAATTAATTATTCTAATTAAGCAATAAACAATCCCGAGATGAAGGCCCAATGCAGTGCGCGCTCGGTTTTGCTCGGAAATCCGCCACCATGCACAAGATGCCTCTGTTTTCCCTGCTTTACTCCTCTGATGACTGCCAAAGCCTCAGGGTTTACTCCGTGGATGCTGGGAAACACCACCGGCTAAAGGAGAACACCACCGGCCATGCAGAATGGTCACCGGCCACAACTTTGGTCCATTGGCCAACAATGGTGGCCGATCGGCACTAAATGTGGCCGGTCGGACAAAAGTTCCTGCAGAAGCTGTTTTGACAGCAGCAGAGGGCAATACTTGGCATGGCAATGCATTTCAAGTAATGTATGCACCAACCCTATCCCTTATCATGTGTATGACTCAAAGGGACATAATCCTTGATTCTCGGACCATCAATTGCACATTTCAATGCGTGACGGCCTAAAGAATCAAGTGTGCACTTTGATTTCAAATGTAATGCACACAAACAAACAAAGGCCCACTCCCTATCACTTGATCAAGGGACAAGGCATGCATGCTAGATGGAATGCAATCCTAAGCATGTAAACTAGCATGCAATATGATCATGAGAGCAAGCATGCAAGCATGAACATGGGCAATGCACAAACATGCAACAACATGTTAAGTGGCTCAAGGAGAGAATACATGCCAAATGTATTACAACCTAAGCATACAACAACATATCATGCAACTCAAGCACTGCAACAAAATGCAATTACACACGGCATGCAAGGGATGGACTTACACTAATTAGACGGCTCTAAGTTAGGTCCAAAACAGTGGCCAAAGCTTAAGAAGATGGGACCAAACACACATACACACATGCACATGTTAAGGCCTAAACACTTAAGCATCAAAGGGCATCTTTTAAGCACACTTAAAAGGGAATAATCATGGACATGGGGCATGCATTAAGCTCTGAAAATCATGCAAGAACATGGTGCCAAACCAAGCAAACAAGATAGGCTAAACATGCAACAAATGGCCCAAGCCTTCAAGGCAAGCTAATGAAGTATTGAACTACACTTGATATGACCACACATGGCAAGACCTAAATGACCAAAAACGGAGTCTTAGCACATAAAACGAAGCCCAAAATACCACTTAGATGGCATCTAAATGGCTTGAATTCAAAAGCATGCACAATGACCAAAACATGGAGCATGCAAGACAAGCTTTCAAAGCTTTAAAGAGGCATCCAAGGCAAGCATACAAGCATGTTAAAGGGACTGAAATAACATGGCAAATGGTCCCAACCCACTAAATTAAGGCAAGGATGCATGCTATACATTCACACACTTAAGGCCAACAAACCAAAAATGCAAAGGGGCTATACTAAGCATGCCAAAGTCATCCCAAACAACTATGGACAGACCTCAAACATAGCAAAATAAGCACAAAAGCTTCACAAAGCCAAGCCTAAAACATGCTAGAACAAAGGTTTACAACCTAAGGCATGTTAAGGGAACAAAGTGGCATTACAAGGTAGGTATGCTAAGCATGCCTGGTGTACAAAAACCAGCTAAAAACAGAGGCATATTATGACATAATAAGAACGAAAATCAGCTAAGGCATGGTCAACAAGAGCCCAAGCTAGGTGCTCCCTCAAGAGGCGAAAATGGTCCCTTTCAAGGACAACAAGGAGAGGGGGTGGCCCTCTCCTTCTTGGGACTTCAAGGCACCATCCTTACCACTAAAATCCCTCAAGATTTCAGTGGTGAGGAGGCTCGAACACCAAAGTCCCGGAGCTCACTCAAAATAGCACAAAATGGAGCCCCACAAGGTTTAAGAGGGGCCAAACACCTCCAAACCACAAAACAGTCTAAACAAACTATTTAGAGGACCCCAAAACAGAACTTTTTTATATTATACACTAAGCTCAAAAACAGTTCTAAGATAGGAAAAAATAGTATGCAAGAATGGGGTAAAAAGGGGAAAGATTGTTACCCTTGTTGACCTTCTTCACAAATGGTGGACCAACCCCTTCCTTGAGCTCAAAACAGCTCCAAAGCTTCAAGAACAAACCTATGTCCCTTCAAGAACCAAGAAAAGGTGTAACACTATGTGTTTGTGTGGAATAGTAAGCCTAAACACACACTAAACACAAGAGGAAGAGAGATATAGAGCTAGGATATAGACAAACCCTAACCCTAGAACTCAAACCCTAAAAATGGCTGTCCAAAATGTCTAACCCCTGCAACAAGAGAGAAGACCTCTCTTTATAGAGCTTTTTGTCTTGTAAAGCTTACAAGACAAGCTTCTAAAGAGAGAGATCCCTCCATACACGTGTATGGAGGGGAGCCAAATGCAAGACAGTTGTATTAAAATATCTGCAAAAGCATATGAACAGTAGTCGGCCAGCCAAAGATGCAATTAACCAAAAAAGATAGCCGACCGGCCATCTATAGTGCCGGCCGGCCAAATATTTGGCCGGTGGCCACAAAACACAGCCGATGTCCTCAAGCCATGGCCGGTGAAAGGTGGGGATGGCCTACAAGCCCTACCCTGCCTCTCAAAGGAAAAACACAAGTGTTTGGTGTCAAACCAAGCACAAAACAGTCGAGTCGAGAGGTCCTGCGACGAGGCGCGCTGCCAAGGCTTCCGGGAACTCAAGACGAACGCAAACATGGATAATCACCGAGTATTCAAATGGTGACATCCAAGTCTTGAGGACGGTCAAAAATGGGGTGTCTACAAGCACGTCCTCAGATGCCAACCCTACACAGTTACAAAATGAACACACACTAAGCTATACAGTTGGGAAAATATAACTTAATCCCTATCTTGACTCGGTGTGGTTCTACATCTATATCCTCATTAAGATGCCTTAAACTAGGCCTAAGAATGCCTAGGATGAAATGATGATGCAAAGATGCACTTTAAAAGCATTTTCAGAATTTTCAGAAAACAAGGGTCCCGCTCGAGCGTATACTTACCCGCTCGAGCGTACTGCAAAACAGTCAAAAGTGCTGGATAGGTGAAAATTGCGCTCGATTGGGCGCTCGAGGGGATGCAGCAGCGAATGCTGCGAACCGTTTTGCTTTTGCTTTTTCTTTTTCTTTTTCTTTTTTGTATTTTTCTTT
>NW_021025295.1:1343814-1384899 GCF_004153795.1 Camellia sinensis
CATATGTACATTCATGTAAAAGAGGGTCTGAATAAGTGTCCGAGTGTTTAAACCCTAATGCGTGAGAAATGCAAATAAACACCAAATTACATACTTGCCATCATGCAAGGAGGTCCGAACAAGATGTCTGAGGGTTGAAACCCTAAACATTGGGAAATGGCAAATAAACACCATAATTACATATCGTCATCATACAAGAGGTCCGAAAAAAGGTCCCAGTTTATAACCTAATGCATGAGAAATGGCAAATAAACACCATAATTTAATATCTGCCATCATGTAAGGGGGTCCGAATAAGTGTCGCAGTTGTTTAAACCAAATGCATGAGAAATTGGCAAGTAAACACCATAATTACATAGTTTGCCATCATGCAAGAGGGTCCGAACAAGTGTCCGAGTGTTGAAACCCTAATACATGAAAATGGCAAATAAACACCATAATTACATATATCTCCATAATGCAAGAGGGTCCGATAGCTGTCCCAGTGCTCAGGCCCTAGTGCATTGAGAAATGGCAAGTTAAACACCATAATTACATATCTGGCATCATGTCAGAGAGATCCGCAATAAGTGATCCGAGTGTTTAAACCCTAATGCATGAGAAAATGGCAAATAAACCACCATAACAACATTATCTGCCATTCAGCAAGAGGGTACCGAAATTAATTTCGAAGTCTTCAAACCCTAATGCATGAGAAATGCAAGTAAACACCATAATTCCATATCTGCCATCATGCAAGAGGTCCGAATATAAGTGTGCGAGTGTTAAACCCCTAAGGATTGAGAAATGGCAAGTAATACACCATAATTAATACTGCCATCTTGCAAAGAGGGTCGAAACAAGCAGTGTCCGATGTTGAACCCATACAGATGAGAAATGCAAATAAAACACCGTAATACATATCTGGCATCATACAAGAGGCGTCCGAATAACGTGTCCATGTTTAAGCCCTAATGCATGGGAAATGGCAAATAAACACCATAATACATATCTGCCATCATGTAAGACGGTCCAAATAAGTGTCCCGAGTGTTTAAACCCTAATGCATGAGAAATGGCTAGTACAACACCATAATTACATATTTGCCAGCATGCAAGAGGGTCCGAACAGAGTGTCGAGTGTTGAAACCCTAATACATGAAGAAATGAGAAAATAAACACCATAATTACATATTCTGCCAAATGCAAGAGGGTCCGAATAAGTGCCCAGTGGCTAAGCCCTAATGCATGAGGAAATTGCAAGTAAACACCATAATTACCATATCTGGTATCATGCAGAGACCGAAAAAGTGTCCGAGTTGTTTAAACCCTATGCATGAGAAATGCAAATTAAACACCATAATAACATTATCATGCCATCATGCAAGAGGGTCTGAATAAGTCTCGAGTCTTTAAAACCCTAATGCATGAGAAATGGCAAGTAAACACATAATCCATGATCTTTGCCATCATGCAGAGGGTCTGATAAGTGTACGAGTGTTTAAACCCTAATTCCGGAGAAATGGCAAATAAACACCATATTACATATCCGCCATCATGCCAAGGTGGGTTCAGAATAAGTGCTGTGACTGTTTAAACCCTAATGCATGAGAAAATGGCAAGTAACACCCATAAATTACATATTCTGCCCATCATGCATGGGTCCGGAATAATGTGTCCGAGTATTTAAAGCCTAAGCATTGAGAAATGACAAGTAAAACACCATAATTACAGATCGCCATCATGCAAAATGGTCTGAATTAAAGTGTCCGAGTGTTAAACCTAGTGCATGAGAAATGGCCAACTAAACACCGTAATTACATATCTGCCATGCATACGAGACAGTCGAATAGGTTCCGAGTGTTTAAATCTTAATGCTGGGAAATGGAAAATAAACACCATAATTAAATACTGCCGTTTGCAGGCAGGCCGAATAAGTGTCCAAGTGTTTTGAACCCTCATGCATAAGAAATGTCAAGTAAACACCATAGATTACATACTCTGCCATATTGCAGGAGGGTATGAATAAGTGTCCGACAGTGTTTTAAACCCTAATAGCATGGGAAGGCAAGTAAACACCGTAATTACATATCTCCATCACGCAGGAGGATCCGAATTAAGTGACCGAATTTTTAATCCTAAAAACTCGAGAAAGGCAAGTAAACGCCATAACTACATTATCTGCCACAGCAAAGGGTCTGAATAAGTGTCCGAGTGTTTTAAAACTCTAATGCATTAGAAATGGCATAAACACCATAATTACATATCTGCCATCATGTAAGAGGTCCGAATAAGTGGCCGAGTGTTTAAAACCCTAATGATGAGAAATAGCAAGAACACCGTAATTACATAATTTGCCATCATGCAAGAGGGTCCAAACAATGTCGGTGTTGAACCCTAATGCATGAGAAATGGCAAATAAACACCATAATAACATAAATCTGCCATCATGCAAGAGGCGTCCCGAATAAGTCTCGGTCTTTAAACCCTAATAGCATGAAGAAATGGCAAGTAAACACCATAATTCCATATCTCCATCATCCAAGTCTGAATAGTGTACGAGTGTTGAAAAACCCTAATTCCTGAGATAATGGCAAAATAACACCATAAATTACATATCCGCCATCATGCAAGTGGCATCCAGGAATAAGTGTCTGAGTGTTTAAACCCTAATTGCAATGAGAATGGCAAGTAAAACACCATAATTACATATCCCATCATGCATGGGGTCCCGAATAAGTGTCCGAGTATTTAAAGCCCCATAATGCATGAAAAATGACAAGTAAAACCACCATTAATTACAGATCTGCCATCATGCAAATGGTCTGGGAATTAAGTGTCGAGTATTAACCCTTAGTGCATGAGAAATGGCAACTAAACACCGTAATTTACATATTGCCATCATACGAGACAGTCCGAATAAGTGTCCGACGTGTAAATCTTAATGCATGAGAAATGGGAAAATAAACACATAATTAAAATCTGCCGTTATGCAAGAGAGTGTTCGAATAAAAAGCGATTAAGTTTGTTCCAATGTGTTTGAACCCTCAGCATAAGAAATGTCAATAAACACACATAATTACATATCTGCCACATGCAGGAGGATGAAATAAGCTCGGTCCGGAGGTGTTTAAACCCAATGCATGGAAAAATGGCAAGAAACACCGTAATTACATATCTTCCACACGCGAGGAGGATTCCGAAATAGTGACCGAATTTTTGAATCCTAAAACTCGAGAAATGGCAAGAAACGCCATAAGCACATATCTGCCCATCATGCAGAGGGTTCTGAATAAGTGTTCGGTGTTTAAACCCTAATGGGCATTAGAAATGCCAAATAAACACCATAATTACATATCTGGCATCATTAAGAGGGTCCGAATAAGTGTCCGAGTGTTTAAACCCAATGCATGAGAAATGGCAAGTAAACGCCCGTAATTACATAATTTCATCATGCAAGAGGGTCCAAACAAGTCCGAGTGTTGAAACCTAATGCATGAGAAAAGGCAAAAATAAACACACAATACATATCTCCATCATGGCAATGAGGGTCTGAATAGATAAGTGTCCAAGTGTTTAAGTCCCTAATGCGTGAGGCTGGCAAGAACACATAATTACATATCTGCCATATGCAGAGGGTCCGAATAAGTTTCGAAGTATTTAAACCCTATGCTTTGAGAAATGGCAAGCAAACACCAGATACATTATCTGCCGTCATGCAGCAGGGTCCGAATAAGTTCCGAGTGTTTTTGAACCCTAAATGCTTAGGAATGCAAGTAAACCACATAATTACATATCTACCATCCTGCTGGATGGTCTGAATAGGCCCGAGTGTTTTTAAACCCTATGCATTGGGAAAATGCCAAGTTAAACCCATAATCACATATCTGCCATTCACGGCAAGAGGAAATCCAAATAAGTCACCGAATTTTGAATCTAATAGTCAGAAGAAATGGCAAGAAACACCATAACTACCTAAATCTGCCATCATGCAAGAGGGTTCGAATAAAGTGCCGAGTGTTTAAACCCAAATGCATGAGAAAATGGCAAGTAAACAACCATAATTACCATATTCTGCCATCATGGCAACAGGGTCTGAACAAGTGTCCGCAGGTTTATAGCACCGTCCGCGAGGGACCCGCTACAGTTCGGACTCGATTGTGTCACGGTCCTTAATCTGAAACAAAAGAGTCCAAAATCTTGGCAAATCGTTTTGAGAAAACAGATTTTTGAAAAGAAGTGCCAAACATGGACGTTTTGACAGATACAGAGTCGCCTCCTTAAATATTTTTTATGGGGAATTTAGGAAACCTAACTCGGTGCCAAAGGCCACGGTGTCCGTCTCACCAAAGTTGCCTCGGCTCGGGATCATTGTACGATTGGGAAGGTCAGGCTATGAGCACCCCCTCTCGCCGTGATCCGAAGATCGGCCTCTACTAACCGTGATATCCAAATTTTTGAAAACGTTAATGTGGTTCTTTATTCCTGTTATTAGCCTAGAATTACTATGTATGGCAACAGCAAACAAAGTATAGACCAAATCATCCTAATTTGGATAAGGCATTGCATATCCGTTTGTCTTGAAAAAAAACCACTTTGGAATTTGCTACTCGCAAGTAGCCTAAAATACGGATTTCAACGAGTTTTCCACTCAGACAATCCAAAACCTTCACCCACAGCATTTTCAAACAGGTTTTATGCCACATAAGCATCTAGCCACCATGGCAAAGGCATGCTGTCATGATAGCATCACATGGCATGCGATAGTGCTTAAAAAGCATGAAAATACTTCCATCGTTACTCCGTACCAAAACAATAAAACAGTTAAAGCGAACATGCAGGTCCTAGTTCAATGTCAAATTGACTAATGCAACACATACATGATGCAATTAGAGTTAGGCTCGGCAACCTAAACATGGCATGTGAAATGCAATCAATGATGCACGTGTTCAATTTGGAATTGAAGTACCAAAAAATGCAGTTAGCATGATGTACCTAGCCCGGTGCATGCAAGACAACATGTCATGGATCGCACGCAATGCATAGAATAAGGATATGCTAATTTAAAAAACATGCCCTAATCTACCTTCATAAGCAGGTAAATAAATGGAAGAAAGAAGTGGGGGGATTGGAAGACATGCACACACACGCCCACCAACACTTATGTACAGATCGCCCTTCGCCCGGAGGGACCGAAAGAATAATACAGTTCGGAATAATGAAATGAACTATCCTAGCTTAATTAATTATTAACAGCCAATAAAATTAATTGAGCCAAATTAATTATTCAATTAAGCAATAAAACAATCCCGAGATGGAAGGACCCAATGCACGTGGCGATCGCGCTCGGTTTTGCTCGGAAACCGCTCACCATGCACAGATGCCTCTGTTTTCCCTGGCTTTACTCCTCTGATGACTGCCCAAGCCTCAGGGTATTACTCCGTGGGATGCTGGGAAACACCACCGGCTAAAGGAGAACAACCACCGCCAATGCAGAATGGTCACCGGCCACAACTTTGGGTCCATTGGCCAACAATGGTGCCATCGGCACTAAATTGCCGGTCGGACAAAAGTTCCTGAGAAGCTGTTTAGACAGCAGCAGAGGGCAATACTTGCATTGCAATGCATTTCAATAAGTATGCCACCACCCTATCCCTTTCATGTGTATGACTCAAAGGACATAATCCTTTGATTTCTCGGACATCAATTGCACATTTCAATGCGTGATGGCCTAAAGAATCAAGTGTGCACGTTTGATTTCAAATGTAATGCACACAAACAAACAAAGGCCCACTCCCTATCACTTGATCAAGGAACAAGGCATGCAATGCTAGATGGAATGCAAATCCTAAGCATGTAACAGCATGCAATATATCATGAGAGGCAAGCATGCAAGCATGAACTGATGGGCAACTGCGACAAACATGCAAACAACCATGTTAAGTTGCTCAATGGAGAGAATACATGCCAAATGTATTACACCCTAAGCATACAACAAACATATCATGCAACTCAAGCATGCAACAAAATGCAATTACACACGGCATGCAGGGATGGACTTACCACTAATTAGAGGCTCTAAGTTAGGTCCAAAACAGTGGCCAAAGCTTAAGAAGGATGGGACCAAACACCACATACACACATGCACATGTTAAGCCTCAAACACTTAAGCATCAAAGGGATCTTTTAAGCACACTTAAAAGGGAATACATGACATGGGGCCATGCATTAAGCTCTTGAAAATCATTGCAAGAACCATGGTGCCAAACCAAGCAAAACAAGATAGGCTAAACATGCCAACAAATGGCCCAAGCCTCAAGGCAAGCTAATGAAGTATTGAACTACACTTGATATGACCACACATGGCAGACATTAAATGACCAAAACAAGAGTCTTGAGCACATAAACGAAGCCAAAAAGACCACTAGATGACATCTAATGGCTTGAATTTCAAAGCATTGCCACAATGACAAAACATGGAGCATGCCAGACAAGCTTTCAAAGCTTTAAAGAGGCATCCAAGGCAAGCATACAAGCATGTTAAGGGACTGAAAATAACATGGCAAATGGTCCAACCCACTAAATTAAGGCAAGGATGCATGCTATTACATCACACACTTTAAGGCCAACAAACCAAAAAATGCAAAAGGCTATTTACTAAGCATGCCAAAAGTCATCCCAAAAACTATGGACAGACCTCAAACATTAGCAAATAAGCACCAAAAGCTTCACAAAGCCAAGCCTAAAAACATGCTAGAACAAAGGTTTACAACCTAAGCATGTTAAGGGAACAAGTGCATTACAAGAGGTATGCTAAGCATGCCCCCCCCCCCGCCCATGTGTGTACAAAAACAGCTAAAACAGAGGCATATTATGACATGTATAGAACGAAAATCAGCTAAGGCATGGTCAACAAGAGCCCAAGCTAGGTGCTCCCTTCAAGAGGCGAAAATGGGTCCCTTTCAAGGACAACAAGGAGAGGGGGTGGCCCTCTCCTTCTTTGGGACTTCAAGGCACCATCCTTACCGACTAAAATCCCTCAATTTCAGTGGTGAGGAGCTCGAACACCAAAAGTCCCGGAGCTCACTCAAAATAGCACAAAATTGGAGCCCCACAAGGTTTAAGAGGGGCCAACACCTCCAAACCAACCAAAACAGTCTAAACAACTATTCTAGAGGAACCCCAAAAACGGAACTTTTTTATATTATACACTAAGCTCAAAAAAACAGTCTAAGCATAGGAAAAAATAGTATGCAAGAAATGGGTAAAAAGGGGAAAGATTGTTACCCTTGCTTGACCTTCTTCACAACATGGTGGACCAACCCCTTCCTTGAGCTCAAAAACAGCTCCAAAGCTTCAAGAACAAACCTATGTCTTCAAGAACCAAGAAAAGGTGTAACCACTATGTGTTTGTGTGGAATAGTAAGCCTAAACACACACTAAACACAAGAGGAAGAGAGATATAGAGCTAGGATATAGACAAACCCTAACCTAGAAACTCAAACCCTTAAAAATGGGCTTGTCCAAATGTCTAACCCCTGCAACAAGAGAAAACCTCTCTTTATAGAGCTTTTTGTTCTTTAAAGCTTACAAGACAAGCTTCTAAAGAGAGAGATCCCTCCATACACGTGTATGGAGGGGAGCCAAATCAAGACAGTGTGTATTTAAAATATCTCGCAAAAAGCATTATGAAACAGTAGATGGGCCCAGCCAAATGGCAATAACCAAAAAGATAGCACCGACCGGCCAATCCTATAGTGCCGGGCTGGCCAAATATTGGCCGTGGCCCACAAACACAGCCGATGCCTAAGCCATTGGCGCCGGTGAAAGGTGCGGCGGGGATGGCCTACAAGCCCTACCCTGCCTCTCAAAGGAAAAAACACAAGTGTTGTGCTCAAACCAAGCACAAAACAGTCGAGTCGAGAGTCCTGCGATGAGGCGCGGCCAAGGCTTCCGGGAACTCAAACGAAACGCAAACATGGATAATCAGCCGAGTATTTCAAATGGTGACATCGCAATTCTTGAGGACGGTTCAAAAATGGGTGTCTACAGTTGCCCCTCTTTGACAGAACTCGAAAGTCATTAACAATGACAGGAGTGAATTGTGGAAAGCCCAGGACGACCCATTTTTTGACAAGGCCGGAAGACTTATGAACAAACATGCAAGCAAACATTGGTATGCGCCCGAAGGCAGGGGCCAAAATGCAAGGACAATGCATGAAGCCCGAGCATAACTTATGATCATGCCAAAGAAAAGCTGTTAACGAAGCATACATGCGACAGTTTAAGCTTAGCATACACCGAACTACACTAAACAATGCAGACAAGGATGTAGAGGAATTATGCAATTTCTCAATACGTTCTTCAACCCGGAAGGATTACAATACCGGCCGATTCGTCTGGTTGCACCAGCCTCAAAATGAACCTTACATACAATATCGTGCCTGTAAAAGGAAAACAACTCAACAGGTACGATGTTATTAGCAAACATTATGACAATGCAAAAAATGGATTGCAAAATGATATGAATATATACAAAGCAATTGTATAAAAAAAATACAAAATTAAAATGCAATGCAATTGAAACAATGCAAACTATGTGCAAATCAATCGGACATGATCCAATCATGTAGCGCTCGAACCACACCTATGTCAAAATAGATTGATGGAGGGTAACAAGTCCGTCTACGCCAAACCAAATCTTGCCTAGGAAAGGCATGTACACATACAAGCCGCGTTTAACATAGAACGGTCTACTGAACTATGTTTCGACGTGAAAAGTATGGGTGCATACCAGTCCAAGCTCAATCACGGAAAGGCACGAGCCATAGATGAAAGGTGATGCAGTGAATGCATGCAAGCTACAATGCAATATCTACATATATGCAATGGAATGGAAATGGATACAATGGATATGGCCCGCGGGCCAAACCAAATCTTGCCTAGAAAAGGCATGTACACATACAAGCCGTGTCTAACATAGAACGGTTTACTGAACTATGTTTCGACGTGAAAAGTATGGGCGCATACCAGTCCAAGCTCAACATGGAAAGGCGCAAGCCATAGATGAAAGGCGATGCAGTGAATGCATGCAAGCTACAATGCAATATGTACAAATATGCAATGGAATGGAAATGCAATATAATGGACATGGCCTGCGGGCCAAACCAAATCTTGCCTAGGAAAGGCATGTACACATATAAGCCGTGTCTAACATAGAACGGTCTACTAAACTATGTTTCGACGTGAAAAGTATGGGTGCATACCAGTCCAAGCTCAATCACGGAAAGGCACGAGCCATAGATGAAAGGTGATGCAGTGAATGCATGCAAGCTACAATGCAATATCTACAAATATTACAATGATGCATGACAATGCAACTATTTACGATGATGCATGACAATGCAATTATATTTTTTGTTTGTTTTTTGAAATGCAAATGATGTATGAAATGCATGTTGCATGGAATGCGCGACAACACGCGGCTTTTAAGATACATGATAATGTAAATGGACTGTGCACATTAATGCACTAAAGGTCTTGCACCTTCCGAGGATTTAAGGTTTCCAAGACCGTGTATATTGCACAAGAAATGCATAAGAATGCAAGTGAATTTGAAATGCGCAACACGTGCGGCTGAAGACATGCACGACAATGCAAACGAACAGTGCACATCAATGCGCCAAAGGTTTTGCACCTTCCAAGGATTTAAGGTCTCCTATACCGAACAAAATTCTCGACATGCCTCACTCGGAGTATATCATACTTGTCCGGTTCATCTGGTTGCACCAACCTTAAATGAACCGTACATACAATATCGTGCCTGCAAAGAAAACAAACTTAACAGGTACAATGTGACTAACAATATGCATATTAATGTATTTGAAAATGCGTGACAACGCAAAGCAAGTGGAAAGCATAACAATGCTGTGAAGGCACAGATATGTAAGTGGAGCACGCGGTCTATGTAGGCAATGAAATTGATCATAAGCATGCGGTCTACGTAAGTAATGAAATTGAACATAAGAATGCGGTCTACGCAAGCAGAACATGCGGTCTACGCCGGTAATGAATTTGAACACAGGAATGCGGTCCACGCAAGCAGAACATGCGGTCTACGCAAGTAATGAATTTGAACAAACATGCGGTCTACGCAAGCAAAACATGCGGTCTACGCAAGTAATGAAATTGAACAAACATGCGGTCTACGCAAGCAAATCATGCGGTCTATGCAAGTTATGAAATTGAACAAACATGCGGTCTACGCAAGCAAAACATGCGGTCTACGCAAGTTATGAAATTGAACAAACATGTGGTCTACGCAAGCAAAACTTGCAGTCTACGCAAGTTATGAAATTAAACAAACATGCGGTCTACGCAAGCAAAACATGCGGTCTACCCAAGTAATGAAATTGAATAAACATGCGGTCTACGAAAGTAATGAAATTGAACAAACATGCGGTCTACGCAAGCATAACATGCGGTCTACGGAAGTTATGAAATTGAACAAACATGCGGTCTACGCAAGCAAAACATGCGGTCTACGGAAGTTATGAAATTGAACAAACATGAGGTCTAGGCAAGCAAAACATGCAGTCTACGCAAGTAATGAAATTGAACAAACATGCGGTCTACGCAAGCAAAACATGTAGTCTACGCAAGTTATGAAATTGAACAAACATGGGGTCTACGCAAGCAAAACATGCGGTCTACGGAAGTTATGAAATTGAACAAACATGCGGTCTACGCAAGCAAAACATGCGGTCTACGCAAGTAATGAAATTGAACAAACATGCGGTCTACGCAAGCAAATCATGCGGTCTACGCAAGTTATGAAATTGAACAAACATGCGGTCTATGCAAGCAAAACATGCGGTCTACGCAAGTAATGAAATTGAACAAACATGCGGTCTACGCAAGCAAAACATGCGGTCTATGCAAGTTATGAAATTGATTGAATGCATGCAAAATGAAATGAGATGCGCAAAACTGCGCGATGCATTTTAGACAATGCGAGCGCACAAGACAGTGCGAATGATATTCGATACGCATGGGGAAACTTTTGAGTTTTGTAAAAGCCAAAAGGATACGAAAAGGATACACCTTGCACGAATTCGAGTGCCACGCACAGAAGACACGACCCGAGGTGACAACGGAGGCCGGCTGAGTGTCGGAGATGCACTTTCTTGTACTTCTTTGAGCTATGAAGACCCAAAACTACAGATCTGACCTAAACAAGGATGCAAGAGGCTCACCGGCCAGAAAAGGGGGCCACCGGCTATCCATCGGCCATCAATACATTCCACCGGCCAAATATTTGGCCGACCAGCCAAAATTATAACCGACCAGCCAAAAATGCCTGAATCGGGGCAAATTGGACTTTTCACCTCGGGTCATTTAAAATAGGGCTAGCCCTATTTTGTTCACTTCCTTTTGCTCGAAAATCCTCTCCCTCCCTCTCTGGAGCATTTTTCTCTCTTCTTTTCTCCATTTCTTTGCGTTTCACGCCCATTTCGTCGTTCGATTCATGTATATCTTCGCGTTTCGAACATTTTCATCCGAATATTTCTTCATTTCGGTGCTTCCTTTGCCATTTCCCCCTTTTGGGGTTTATTCCCCTCGAGTTTCTCTCAACTTGCGTGCCTTTTTCACTTGCCGGCTTCTCGGGCCACTTTTCACCCTCTCGGGTTGACTTTCCGGTTGACTTTTCACATTTTCGCCCGGTTTTCCCTTTTTCGGCTATTTTCTCACCATTTTTGACATGGCCGACGATATTCCACGGGGCGGGACTCCCCCGGATCACGAGATGGATCCCGGGGTTAAGCTCTTCCCGTTGAGCGTCCGCCCGTTCGACCCGGCGACCTACCTACCGGCGATTTATGCGCTACCTCCTGACGGACTTCGCCAGTTTCGGAGTTTCGACAGAGCGATGCCACCAGAGCTCGTCCTGCGTGAGCCTACATCTCACTTATCCTTCGGCGCTTCCGAGGTAACATTCCTTTCTCTGTTTTATTTTTCGCAATGTAGAATATAAAAAACTGCCATAGCTGATTACATTCTTTAACTGCTTGACTCAGATACACTGACACGCTGTGCACTGTAGTTGATTGCACACAAAATTACAACCGATATCTGTTTGAAACTTACACGTGCACACACACTGCACTGACCCTGAATCACTCAAACACACCAACACAGTATACACTGCACACGCTGTAGTTTATTGCAATCACACCGATACCCGATATCTGTTTGAATTTCAAAAGCTTGCGCACGTGCTATATTTGTACTGAACCACGCCAACACGCTGACACATCACACGCTGTAGTTCACTGTAAGTACACCGGCACCTGGGATCTTTTTGAATCTGAAAAACTTGTACGCATGCTATATTTGTACTGAATTCCGAATGCCCTTCAAAACTAGTATATTCAGTATTGCCTCGCAATTATTTGTTTGAAAACAAGGAGATTCCCATACCGTCTGCAGGTATGGGAACATTGCCGCTCGGGACTGGTATGCTGAGCTTCCCGACGCGGTTCGCCACATTGTGGACCAGGCGGGCTTCGACGCTTTCTGCAGGGGATTATCCAGACTCACCGCGAGTAGGCCTCTCCTTGCTGCTCTAGCGGAGCGGTGGTGGGACACCACCGACTCGTTCCATCTATCTGCGACAGGAGACATGACGATGACTCCCTATGATTTCTCGATGCTCACAGGCATCGGGGTAAGGGGTGATCTGATCCCCTTCGACACTGATATGGACAAGTGGACTGCCACTCAGATCCATTTACTTGGGGAGGTGCCACCTCTCGCCCGTCCTGGCTTTGTTCGTTACTCCTGGTTTGAGGTGCAGTTCAGGGTCCAGCGCGCGTTGGTGGAGGAGGCTCCGATGACTCAGGAGGCCGTGGAGAGATATGCGCGCGGCTTTCTCATGTTCCTGCTGGGGACGACCATTTTCGCCGACCAGGCGAACCCCGTGCCCCTCTGCCTGCTTAGTGCACTGGTGGATGTCAGGCAGATCTTGCACTATGATTGGGGTGGCACCGCTCTGGCCACCCTCTACGGGTATATGAGCTCGGCTTCCCGTGGCAGCGGACAGTTGCTCGGGGGCTACTGGCGTGCTTGGGAGGTACGTTTCTTTCTCGCTTTTCATTTCTGCTTTTCTATCTTCTGTACTCTGTACTGTATTCTGTATTGCACACACTGTAGTCTGCTTTTCACTAACTGTATACTGCACACACGGCACACACATACACTCTGCTTTACACTGACTGTACACTGCTCACACTGTACACTGTACACAAACACTGTCTGCGCAACACACTGCAACAATATGTGGCCCAGTATTCCTGTTTTATTTTGCATTCGCTCTTACCTGATAATCATATTGATGTTTTCTCTGCAGTTGTGGGTCTATGCTCTTTCCCATGGCTTGCACCTATGCCAGAACACGGAGACCCAGCTCGTCGTCCCGTTCTCACCGCGACGTTTTGACGGAAGATGCGTGCGGAGGCCACGAGAGACATTTAGCTTCTTTCGCCGCTACTTTCGAACACTATCACCCTGCTGCCGAGGTATGTTTTATTTCAGAAATTTATCTAAGCTTGCTTTCCACTGCATATTTCAATAACGATAGATAACAAACTGTAATGTCATTTTCAGATCACTTGGCAAGCCTTGGGCTCCGTTGCCGCGACGAGTCGGGACGCGATTTGCCGATGCTGAGGAGACCTCTGCGTTTTCCGATTCTTACTGGAGGGCCCGGTCTGTCGGGCTTGGTACCTGGGTGAGCGTTTCCTACACAGACCCTAGGGTTACCAGAGCAGATAGTCCCGGTTCACCCTCCTGAGGAACATGAGGGAGACCGAGAAGACTCACTACCGAGCAGATGGCCGATATAACATTGGCTGGGAGCGACCCGCTTCAGAGGCGGCGGCGACTACAGAGAGTACGTGTAGACGTACATTATGCGGTCTCTGAGCGGCGACCGTCGAGCTAAGGGAGCCAGGCCCGTGGCGCCAGCAGCTAGGGCAGGAGCGGGAGCTGGAGCAAGGAGCGTCGAGGAGGGCTCGAGTCGCGTGGCAGGGGTGGAGTTCAGGGAGGACAGGGGACCGGTTGGCCTGCTCTGCCACTTTACTGACATACAGAGGGCAGGCATGGGGCAACCTACCAGATCCACTTTACTCCTTCCCCGGCTGGTCATTGAGTTAGCCAAAGCATCCCCAGACTGTGCCTCGGTATGTATTACTTCATTTTGCATCTTGCATTGGCATTTCATTTCAGTTTATTTGATATTCCGTAGAATGCTGATATATCTTGTACTCTTGCAGGCGTCCTCCGGGTACACCCGGCAGTCCGTGGAGTTGAATGCCTCCATGATGGGGATGCTACAGCGGACCTTTGACCTCCTGGCCCTCTATAGTATTCCGGTATGTTCTTCTGATCACGGCCTCAAATCACTCACAAGCTGATTCACGTAATCTGATGCACGACACAACACCTGATACACTGATCTCACAGCATCTGATACACTGCATTTATACACTGTATTCTTCAATGATAAACTGCCCACGGCATTCACACACTGTATACTACATTCTGCACTGATAAACTGCTCACGGCATTCACACACTGTACTCATACACTGCATTCTGCACTGATAAACTGTCCACAGTATTCACACACTGTACTCATACACCGCATTCTGCACTGATAAACTGTCCACAGTATACTGATGCATTTTCCTTTTGTGTACTTTTTCAGCCTCCCTTCCAGATTCCCGTAGTAGGAGGTGCTCTAGCTGGACCTTCCGTCCCCGCCCGAGGGAGAGATGAGGACGGCAGAGTATTCCCCCGCACCAAGGCAGGGCGCACTCATGTCGAGAGTAGTTCGCGGGCTCCAGTCCCTGATGATGATGACGAGGAGTCGGAGGCGGAGGCAGAGTTGGAGGCGGAGTCATCGGAGGAGGAGACCGGAGATGGCACTGGCTCGGGCTCTGATGACGATGCTGATGATGCTCTTGGACCTTCGTCCAGGAAGAGGACTGGGACAGACCGATAGCCCTCGGAGCCGCTTGACATGGAGACAGATTTTTGTTGTTTTTCTTCTTTCTTGTACTTTTCCCTTTTGTTGGTAGTTAGGATACTTTGTACTGCCGCAGGCAGATTTTTGTTTCCAAAACTTGTGTACTTGAAAAGATGATGAAATGAAACAGGCTTTTTATCTGAAAAGGTGTTTACATCTGTATATCTTTACATTTTATACTTTTCATTGCATCACACCATATTGCACCTCAATGTAAATGAAATTGATTGGTTGTTTGAAAATTGAACACTTGCACTGTAATGATCAGAAAACCAAACGGCTTCATAGCAAAACAGCCCAAGCAACACACTGCTCAAACTGAACTCACAGCCCATACTCTGTTGGGGAATAGTCTGCATACAGCCCCTAACACCACACTCGGTTCATTCAACACACAGTAAATCCTGAACAAACGGCCCAATCTGACAAGACGGAACACAAAGATGGAACCAATTGAAGTTGAAGCACGCTCAGATGCCCCAAAATTTTTCTTCGCACAGTTGTAGAGAATGGCACAGCACTCTGAGCATAAACGATTTTTGAAATAAAACGGATTTTCAACCGGGGTATCGAGCCTACAACTGAACACAGCGGGAAAGACTCAAACAAAAAGGGGTACACGACCTAAACACAACGAGACACGCTCGGAAAAGACCCAAAACAAAAGTTGAGGTAAACAAAACAAAAGACACAACAAACAGACGCGTTAACGAAGATGGGGGACCTCAGATCACGAGGAGACAGTTTCTCTGGGTATTGCTCCCACCCTTTTCTCATTTGTGATTCTCACATCACTCGGCCCTCAGGCTCGGTTTTTCCCTCAAAACCCTTTGGCTCGCTTTTTCTGTCAACTTACACCTCTCTATTCTTTATTCTCACATTTTTAGTCCCTCCCCAAGGTGATTAATGAATGAATAGGAAGTTGCGGGTTCATGCCCAATACCGTTAGCTCACAGTTATTTCTCCTAGTGGGTAGAGTGCCCTCCTGGCAAGTATGTTGACGACGGGGGAAAGACAGAATGCCTGATTCAATTGTGCCCCTAGTTCATCATTTTGACCATTTTTTTGTTTTGGTTTTTTTTTTCTACTAAAACAGTTTTGATCAAGATGAGAGTCGGATTAACGTACTTGTTCGATTTTTCATTTGAAAACCATGCAGGTCAGGCTATAAGCACTGAAAATTTTCCATTTTTGGGTCCTAGAAAATGGTCCAAGTTTTGAAAAATAAAACAATTTTCGACAAAATTAGTCAACCTCAGTAAAAATTCTCAAAAACTATTTTTGCAAACGACCGGTGCTAAACAAGCGCGGAACTTACCCTCAAGATGCGCAACCTCGGGTCAGAGGCAATGGAAAATTGCCTCTGGCTTGGAAGGGGTGGATGGCAACGGAAAGTTGCCCCTGGTTTGAATGGCGACTCATGGCAACGGAAAGTTGCCCCTTGTTTGGATGGTGTCGCAGCATATTGTAAACAATCCTTACCAGTGATGATCACAAACGAACTCTCAGATGTTGAGAAGACGGAGATGGTCAAAACCAATATATGGACACAGTCACCTTGAAGGTGTTGAGGGCTGGACCTCAAGACGAAGTTGCCTAGATACTCCAAACATGGGAATCAAGGATGATTAAAAACCATTGCATGGACTTAGTCGCTATGAAAGCGTTAGGGGGCTGGACTTCAGGATGAAGTTGCCTACGTATCTGTAGACGCGCCCGCGAGGGACCCCGCTACAGTTTGGACTCTATTGTGTCATGGTTTTTAATCTGAACCAAGGAGTCCAAATCTGGCAAATCGTTTAGAGAAACATATTTTTGAAAAGAAGTGCCACACATGGACTGCTTTGCCAAATACAGAGTCGCCACCTAAATATTTTATTTTTGGGGGAATTTAGGAAACCCGGACTCGGTGCCAAAGGCCACGTGTCCGTCATCACCAAAGTTGCCTCGGCTCGGGAACTTGTGTACGATTAGGGAAGGTCAGCTATGAGCAACCCCTCTCGCCCGATCCGAAGATCGGCCTCTACTAACCATGATATCCGTTTTTGAAAACGTTATGTGTTCTTATTCCGGTTATTAACCTAGAATTACTATGTTATGCGCACAACAAACAAGTATAGACTAGATTGCCTAATTTGGGAATAAGCATTGCATATCCGATTGTTTTGGAAAAATGTTTTGGAATTTGCTACTCGCAAATAGGCTAAAACACGGATTTCAATGAGTCATCCCAACTCAGACAACCCAACCTTCACCCACAAGCATTCATACAGTTATATCACATAAACAGCTAGCCCCATGGTAATCATGCTATCATGGCAACACTCACACGCATGCAAGGATGCTAAAGCATAAATACTTACATCGTACTCCGTGTCAAAACAAAAACTAGTTAGTAATCACATGCATGCTCCTAGTTCATGTTAAAAATGGCTAGTGCAACACATGCAAAGATG
This sequence comes from Camellia sinensis, assembly GCF_004153795.1. Taxonomy (NCBI): domain Eukaryota; kingdom Viridiplantae; phylum Streptophyta; class Magnoliopsida; order Ericales; family Theaceae; genus Camellia; species Camellia sinensis. The sequence goes on from NW_021025295.1 coordinate 1,361,336, forward strand.
CAATCTAGACAGACTCAGCTATTCTAAGATGGCATACGATGATGATACAACTAACATGTATTCAACTTGGAATTGAAGTACAATGCAGTTAGTATGATGCGCCGAGCCCGATACATGCAAGGCAAATGTATGGATGCACGAATGCATAGCATAAGGTATGCTAAATTAAATATGCCCTAACACTAACCATCGAAAGCAGGTAAGTAAAAGGGAGAAAGAAGTGGGGATTGGAAGACATGCACACACTCACGCACACTTATTACACAATTGCCCTCACTCGGAGGGTCCAAATAAATATTACAGTCCGAATAAATAATACTAAATTAATTATTACAAAATTTCTAATCTAATTAACAAATTAAATGCAAAGAGAAGATGGCCGCAGCCCCCACCTCGGGATGCGTGAATGATGTATGCTCGGATTTATCTTCCCCCGAAAGCCCGTACCATACCATTGCTGCCTCTGTTTACACTGCCTTGCTTCTCTAAAAACTGCCAAAATCCTGGGATAGGTTCCCTGAACCCTGTAGGACACCATCGGCTGAAGGGAATAGCCACCGGCCGTTGGACTTATCCCTCGGCTGGGGTTTCATATTATCGGCCACCAATCCATGACCGGTCGGCACTCTACAGTGCCGGTCGGCAAAAACTCCTTGCAGAAACTGGTTTTTGACAACAACAAGGACAGACAGTGTATGGCATGGAATTTCAAACAAATGTATGCGCGGGCACACTCCCTATCATGCAAGGGACTCAAGGGAGCATGACCCTCGACCCCCGGGCCATCAATTATGCATGATGGCCTAAGAGGCCAAGTTTTGCAACTTTGATATCAAATGAAATGCAAGCACAAAACACATCAAAGGGCCCCAACTCCTATCATGATTGATCAAGAGGCAATGGATGCATGCTCAATGAAATGCAACCTAGGCATGGAGGCTAAGTATGCAACATGAACATGCAAATGAGCAATGTATACTAGGCGCGTAACCTAAACATGTAAGCAAACATGGCATGCAACAACATGCGATGATGGACTTAAACTAACATGGATAGCTCGCAAGCATGCCAAAATCAGTGGCCATTAGATGAAAATGAGACACTCGAAATGCGTGCATGCATGCACGCAAATCTAGGACCGAACCTAAGGCATCAAATGCCACTCTACCAAAGCATGGCAAGGCATGGAATATGGCATACAAGCATGTAATTCCAGTACTGAAATGTCATACAAAACAGCCTCGAATCATGGAAACATGGCACCTGATGCATGGAATGGCCCCGAAACACAAAACTAGGAATACGCATTGGCCTATAGCTATACAAAGCATGCATTATTTGATCATGAACCATGAAGATAGATGCAAGACAGTCCCAAAACATGCATATTTCCAGTTCAAAGCATGGCCAAAAGATGTTAGCAAGATGGACTAAAATAGCATGCAACTTTGACTAGCAAACATGGGTTGTATGGCAAGTATATGATGCACATGGAATCTCACCAAACCATCAAAAATCAGTGAATAAAACATGTGAAAATAGGCCCAAATAACCACTGATATGCAACCACGGCATGCAAAAATGATGAGTTACTTTAGAGGGCCATGCAAGGAGTTATTAAGCACATGCAAGATAGACATTTAGAAAGTCCAAATCAACTCTGAGAATGAGTTCTGAGGGTCCTAAAACCCACTGAAAAATGCCTGAACCGAGCCCAAGAAGTGTGCAAACATAGGCCCCTTTGTAAGGCCAAAAATGCAAGTAATGAAGACAATAAGGAGAGGGGATGGCCCTCTCCTTCTTAGGACCTTAAGACACCCTCCTCACCACTGAAATCCCTTAAGATTTTAGTGGTGAGGAGGCCTAAACAAGGTGGTCCCGGAGCTCACAAAAAATGCATAAAAAGGAGGCCAAACAAGGCCTAAGAGGGGGTAGACAACCCCAAACACAAAAGTGTTCCTAAGAAAACTTGAAAAGGAGCTAAAAACAAGACTTTTTTCAGTTATAAACTAAGTTCAAAACAGAAAGCAAGACAGGCTAAAAGTCAATGCAAGATTGGGGAAAATAAAGCAAGAAACTCACCCCTGAAGAACACTTCAAGAACAGTTGGTCCAGCCACTCTTTTCTGACCAAAATCAGTCCAAAACCTTGAGAATCAACCCTCAATGTCTCTCAAACTCGAAGCAGGGTGTGGTAGTGTGTGTCTTAGTGCAAAACTAAGGTAAAAATGCACTTTTAGGCCACAAAACACACACAAGAGAGGAGAGAGAGTAAAATATATAGAGAGAGGGTCTATATATCAGATATATATATGTATAAGCTCTAGTTTTTCTTTCAAAACCACCAACCCCTAACAATGGAGGAGGAGAGGCCCTTAAATAGGCAATGGAAATGGCTCTAAGCTTATAAGACAAGCTTAAGAGAAAGGGTCAAGGGGGGCAAGAGGGCCAAGGCTTCTCACAGAAGCTAGGACAGTTGGTAAGCTTCTTGAGGAAGCCAAGATAAGCGGTCAAGGCTTCTTCAAGAAGCCTTGAGCAAAGGGTGCAAAAAAAAAGGGTCAATGGCTCAAAACAACCACCTATGTGTATGGGGGGATGGGTTTGTGCATCCCAGCTGGCACAGCTGGCATGCACCATGCCTGGAAGGTACAAAAAGGTCAAACCGGCCAAAAAAGGAGGTCGTCGGCCAAAATGAATGGCCGGTCATCACAATAAATTGCTGGTTGGCTAAATAGATTGCCGATAGATGCTACCAAGGTCAAAAAATGGCTGGTTGGTGTCCAAATTGAAGCCCCAGAAGTTGGCTTTCCAATGCAGCAAACCTTACATTAAAATTCCTCCTGTACAAAACGTTATGCCCTTTTTGGTGAAACCGCGCAGATTCGATCCAACCGGGATGATGCCCAACTTCAACCAACCATATCTCCCCCACCCAGACTTGGCTTTAGGAGATTCTTGAGTACAAAACGAAGCCCCGAAAGTAAGCTTTCCAACGGTGGTGGCCTCATAGCTAAAATCCAAGTATGCAGATGAATAAGCCTGATTCAGCGATGGTCGCTCGACTCTCTTCTACCCGGATCCTTGCCGAACTTCTTCTCCAACTTGTTTTCTCCCCTTTTCTCCTCTTTTCTTCAACTTCAAACCCCTAAGTAAGGTGTTTTGAAAGATTTTTCAAAGATTTCATCTCTCTTTCATTAATTTCCACTTTGTCCTTGCTCGGTTTATCGAAAAGCGCATTATTTGACAAAATGTGAGTCTCAGAGCATCGTAGGAATTTTATTTCAAAAACATTTTGAAAGAGAGGGTTTTAAAGTCTAAAAACCATCCAAAATAGCTTTGGTCCAAAATGGGGTGTGAAGTTGAGATTTGGCTCTCTCCTTGCCGAAGAAACTGAACTTTTGCCCTGCACACCTTTCTCCACCAAGTAAACCATCAGTAACGCCCAAGTCTTAAGGGCGGTGAGTGAATGTCAAAGCCCAGAGACGACCCATTTTTGACATGGCCGAAGACTTTGGACAAACAAACAAAATACAGATAAATGAATGGTTGTACCCGCAGGCTGCCTACGTATCCCTTTGCAAGGAATCAAACCAGCGTAGTTCAGGGGCAAGATGCAAATGATATGAAAGAAGACATTGATAATTGGACTTATACGCTACGCGAAGCCGGTTTGTATTCAAAACAATGCAATGTACTAACAAGTACAGGTGAGATGCACAAGATAGCGCAATAGAATGCATGCAAAATGCAAGTAAGGTGCACAAAATAGTGCGATGCAATGCAGTGACAAATGCTACAAGCACTTTCTATGCAAGACGAGAGAGAGCATGTAATGAAATGCACAAGACAGTGCGATGCGTAAGAGAGCGCGAGTGTAAACTGCATAAAATAGTGCGATGCGCAAGAAAGCGCGAGTGATAAACTGCACAAAATAGTGCGATGCGCAAGAAAGCGCGAGTGATTTGAAATGCACAAGACAGTGCGATACGCTAAACAGCGCGATTGATATGCAATGCACAAAATAGTGCGATATGCTAAACAGCGCGATTGATTTTGAAATACAGAAGACAGTGCGATACGCTAAACAGCGCGATAGATTTTGAAATGCACAAGACAGTGCGATACGCTAAACAACATGATTGATTTTGAAATGCACAAGACAGTGCGATACGCTAAACAGCGTGATTGATTTTGAAATGCACAAGACAGTGCGATACGGTAAACAGCGCGATTGATATGCAATGCACAAAATAGTGCGATATGCTAAACAGCGCGATTGATTTTGAAATGCACAAGACAGTGCGATACGCTAAACAACATGATTGATTTTGAAATGCACAAGACAGTGCGATACGCTAAACAGCGCGATTGATATGCAATGCACAAAATAGTGCGATATGCTAAACAGCGCGATTGATTTTGAAATACAGAAGACAGTGCGATACGCTAAACAGCGCGATTTGATATGCAATGCACAAAATAGTGCGAGTGAGATAAACCACAAAGATGCACAAGACAGTGTTAGTGAGATACAAAGTGTTAAGTAGCACAAACAGAGGCGAGCTGAATGGCATGTTCTATGCAAATGAGGTGCATTTTTACTATGCAAGTCATGGAAGAAGTGATTTTCTATGCAAAAGATACGAGCATTTTATTCTTGCAAGAACAGAGCATATTCTATGCAATATTGAAACATATTCTATGCAGAATCGAATGCAAGCATATTCTAGTTGCATAAATCATAACGATGCGGGCACACATTAACAAAAGTGTATATGAAAGTGCACATTCTATGCAATGGAAGGGCATCAAACATGTACTCTGGTGCCTCCGATTTACCTTTCGGAGGACTTTGTAACACACTCAGCTCAAAAAGGGCACACCTTGTTTACGTTGGCAAGAGATAACATCTGCTGCTGCTTTAATTGCCATTCTGACTTGAAGCAGGCTTACACTTGAAGTAAAGGCACGCTCATTCTTCAGAACACTGACAAGGTCTGAAGAGGTACATCTGGAATACAATCTCAGAATTTGCCGAAGTTGAAACACACTAAGATGCTCCAAATTGTGCTCTTTTCTTTTACTTTACAGTCTGGAACCAATATAGCTTCAGATAGGTCTTGGTTTTACTGTTCACACTTATCGGGGGGAGGGGGGGGACCCTGCAGTTTATGAAAGAAGGAATCTTGTTTTGTACAAATGTGGAGAATGGCACAGCACTCTGAGCACAAAAAGATTTATTTTTGAAATTGAGAAAGGAGTTCTTAATCGGGTATTGAGCCTACGACTGAACATAGTGAAAAAGACTCAGCAACGGAAAACAAAAGGTAAACAACCTAAACACATCGAGTAACACTCGAAACGACCCAAAACAAGAATCGAGATAAAACAAAAAGACACGACACTCGGGCATGCATAGGGAGCCTATTTCACCGGGTATTGTTTCCCACCCTTTCCCACTTGTGATTCTCACATCACTTGGCACTCAATCTCTAGTTTTCTGAAAAAGCCCTTTTCTTACTTTTCCTCTCAACGCACGTCTCTCTATTCTTTAATCTCTCATTTTTCATCCCTCCCCAGGGTGGTTGATGAATAAACAGGAAGTTGCGGGTTCTTGCCCCAAGCATTCTGCTAGATTCTCTTCTTCTGCTCACAATAGTGAACTTCCTCCCACAGAGGGGTTGCGATGCAGCTGGATGTGCAGCAGATCTGCAATCAACATTGGTTGACGATGCTCTTACTGGGGAGTTTGGACGTGATTAGATCTCTCCAAACAAAGGAGTGGAATATCTTGATCCGTTCCCGTTCGTGCTTCGCACTTGGCTTGATACCTCGTTGCGTGGAGGATGTGAGAGCCTTCTGCCCTTTTGCGGTCAGCTTCAGTGGTGCCCTTTTCTGGCAGGTAGAGTGCCCTTTCTGGCAGATGCATTGACAACGGGAGAAAGACAGGAAGCCTGACTTAACTGTGCCCCTAGTTCATTATTTTGACCATTTTTTGTTTTTGCTTTCTACTGAAACAATTTTGACCAATATGAGAGTCAGATTAACATACTTGTTCAATTTTTGATTTGAAAATCATGCAAGTTAGGTTATGAGCACTGAAAATTTTCCCTTTTTGGGTCCAAGAAATGGTCCAGTTTTGGAAAACATGGAATAATTTTCGAGAGATCAGTCAACCTCAATAAAAAATTCTCAAAAATTATTTTTGCAAACGGCCAATGCTCAACAAGCACGGAGCCTACTCTTGAGATGCGCAACTTCAGATCTGAAGGAAAATTGCCCCTTGCTTGAAAAGAGCTGCATGGCAACGGGAAGTTGCCCCTTGTTTGAATGGCACCGCGGCACACTGTATGGCAACAGAAAGTTGCCCCTTGTTTGGATAGGATCGCAGCGCATTGCAATCAGTCCTCAAAGTGACGATGACAACCAAACTCTCGGATACAGAGAAGGCAAAGATGATCAAAACCATTACATGGACACAGTTGATTTTGAAGTGTTTTACGACTGGACTTCAGGATGAAGTTGCCTACGTATCCCAAACATGGGAATCAAGCCTTACGTAGTTCGGGGTAAGGTACACTCGGGTATTAACCTCTCCTTTTTAGGCTCTAACTTTTGCCAAGGCCGCCCTTCCGAGTTTTCAACCTTGCGAGCTCTATTTGTCTTTTCTTTTCAATTCTTCATATTTTTTTTTTCATCTTTTCTTTTCTTTTTTTTTTCTTTTCTTCTTTCTTTTTGTTCTTTGCATTTTTCTTCTTCTTCTTTTTTGTTCTTTTCCTTTTTTCCTTGCTCTAACTGTTGGCCGGGTCGCCCTTCTGGTTTTCGACCCAGCGAGCCTCTCAAGGGTAAAAGTGTAGCTTTGTCCATGTCAAATGGTTCTGAGATCTCGAATCCGTTTGAATCCATGAGAGTGACTATGTTTCGCTGACAATGTAGGAGTCCATCCCATGGGGCTGGATTTGCCCTAGTGTTGTGGATAGGAACTCAGTAGTTCTTCAGCAATACTTTCTTCTTTCTTCTCTTCTGGGGTTTGGCATTCTTGCCAGTCTTCATTGATTTGCAGGACGACCAATCTTCGGCTCTTCGGAGCACATCTGGCATTTTTGCCCCTAGTTCCAGGGATACTTCTGATCTAGCTTTGCAAGCTTCTTTTGGCGACATCTGATCCCTTGATCTGACTTTCTTGCCCCTAGTTTGAGGGCTGCTTTAAATATGGCCACACAGGCTTTCTTTGATAGTTAACTATTGACCATTCTGAATTTAAGTCCAAGGTTTGAAACTGAAGGGTCAAGTCCGAGGCTGAGAGTGATCCTAGGCTGCACAATCTCAAGAGCGATTCCACACAGGTCTTCGCAGGATCGCGCAAAACATTTTTTTTTGAAATCTTTTAAGAAAACGACTAGTCGCTCACGCTGAAGACAGTGTGAGACCAATCTGGATCAAGCCAGGATCCTTCTCAGTACTCACATTAACAAGCATGATCTCAATCATTAAAGGCTTAGCATGCCTCTCTTTCTCTCAAATGATCAAATTTTTGCAAAAACCTGAGGAATTCCTTCCTCTTCGTTTTCATCACAATGTTCAAAAACAGCTTCGACAAACTTAGGTCAACGCAATGACTTAAAAACACAGAGAAGCAGGTGAAATGCACTGTCGTTCCATTCGACTTTCTGGTACAACTGACACAAGGCAGAAGTAAGCACAAAAGCATGAAAAACCACTGCTGTTTCATTCATAACTGTTGGTGTAACTAGCTCCATGGCAGAAATAGACTCAAAAGAAAGCGAAAAGACAGACACAAAACAAAATAGTGATGCCCGAGGTAACACCCTCGGAATCACCTGACTCTAACAAAACAGGACTGACTCGATACAACAAGACAGACCCGAAACAAAAAGACTGACTCAAAACAAAGAGACAGACTCAAAACAACACAACAAAAACTGACCTAAGTACCCAAGTCAGAAACTAGCATTCGCAAATGCTCAAAATAGTGTGTGCCATACGCCATATCTAGAGTAAATCGAGCACCATCCGCAGGTGGTTCATCCCCAAATCACATCACATTATCCCCCACAAGTTCACTGATCAAGTGCCGATAGACTTTGCTGAGTTGGTGCGACGATGACCTTATTGTCAACCAGATCTTGTATTTCGTGGCGAAGACGGAGACAACCATCAGTGACATGGCCGACTTGTTGATGAAAGGCACAGTACTTGGTCGGATCATGGGAGGAAGGAAGTCTAACTAGCAGGGGTTGCGGCTCCAGGGGTTTCAGATCCCCCTCTCTAATCAGGACCCTTAAGGCCGCTGATAAAGACATGTACAGTGGTGCGAACATCCTCTAGCCTCGAGGTGGGTGTTTTGAGGTTTGTGGAGTTTTGCTGGATGCACTAGCAAAGGGATTGGTAGGCGCTGACTTGGTTTGCTGATCTCTTCCGAGCAAGGGTTTAGAGATGAAAGGAACATTCCTGGTACAGTGGCCCTTCTCCCAGATTGCCCCTTGATTCAGACTGCTCTCATTCTGAGTGGCGAAAGTGTCATCTACAATTTTTGCAACAACTGTGAGTACTTGTTGTTTGTTCAGCCCTTCGGCTTTCAAAGCCTCAATATCCCACTGAAGGTGTTCATGGGGACTAACGCTTGCCCCTGCCTTGTTCTTATCACTGGCCTCCACTTTGCTAAAAGATTGGCCTTCTCCCAAAGCAGCCCGTCTTGAGGAGCCTTTTGACATGGACTCCCTGGTATGTGATGCGGTTGATGACGGAGCCAAAACTCCAAAGGCCAGATCTGCCCCAGTTCTCTGAAGATCTTCGATCATCTTCATCAGTTCAGAAGTAGTGGGTTAATGGGTCTAAGATAATTGGGGTTCAGATGCACCCATCATGCATAAGTCCATGCTTTCTGGGATAAACACCTCAGGCTTGGGTAGATGGGCCGGGGTGATGTATACGCTGGGCTCGTAAGGGACGGCCAGTGTGTGGATCATATTGAGATGTGGATGAGGTACTTGGTCATCGGGGGCTGAAGGTGGAGCTATCGTCCGGTTGTCGATGAGATTTTGGACCTCATGACGAAGGCGGTAGCAACGGTCGGTGCCATGACCGCGCTGCTGATGGTACATACAGTACTTGGAGGGATTATGTCTGGCTGGAAATGGGTCAGGCAGAGGTTGAGGATCGAGGGGTATGAGATGCCCTCTTTCCATCAAGGCTTTTAGTGCGCTAGTCAGGCTCATATAAAGGGGAGTGAAAGTTCTGCCCTGAGCTCGGGCTGGGCCGGCTGTTTGTAGGCTTGGTTTGGCAAAAGGGTTGGCTGTGGCGACTGCATTGATCTTGGTGGGTTTGGGAATGATGCTACTACCAGCATTGGTACTCCCTGCAATCGCCCTCCTTGTCGGTTCACTTGTTCTAGGAATGATCCCGCTGTTGAACGCATTCTTGACCTGAACCCCCTGTTCATGCAAACTTTTGAAAGTGAATAGTGGAGCAATTATTAACTTTTGCAACATATCATGCTCGAGGTTTCGCACAATCATTTGCACTTGATCCCTCTCAGAAGGGCGATCTGTCATCTGTGCTGCCTTTGCCCTCCACCTCGCAACAAATTCCAGAAAAGGCTCTGTTGGGTTCTGGCGGGTCGTTTCGAGCTCTTGTATGGTCATTTCAACTTGGGTATTGTAGGAATACTGATCGACAAAGGCCTCAGCCAATTCTTCCCAGTCTTGCTTCACTTTATCTTCCAACTTAGCGTACCAAGTGGCTGCTACACCCGACAGGGTTCTTCCATACAGAGAGAGTTTCTATGGCTTGGTTAGACCCATCGGCTTCAGGATATCCCAGAAAAGCCAGATATGTACTATTGGATCTCCAGACCCGTCGAAACGGTCAATATATGGCATTTTGAATTTGTATGGAAGCCGAACGGCAGCCTCGGTGTGCCCATCCTCAATGTCAGGAATGGAGTTAAGGCCCTGTGCCTTTTTGAATTGCTTCTCAAGGTTCACAATCTTCACTGCAGTCGAATCGAGCTCATGAACATCAAGGGAATAAAGCCTCTCATTAGGCTGCACCAGGGGTCTGAGCACTTGAGCTTGAATCAACCTTTCTCGAGGATTCGGAGACTGCAAATCTTCAACTGGCGGAAGTGGGTCAAAGTTTAGCTGGGGTCCCAAAGCTGGATGTGAGGCAGATGCCCCAGATGGACGTTGCATTTCAATACCGGTCTCAGCCTGCATGGTAGTTCCCTGATTTAATGCTGCTATCACGGCCACAAATTCTTCCGAACCCTGTGCCATCACGGTCTACTGAGTCTGAACAAAGGTGATGTGACTGGCAACTGACGGATCAGATGAACCGGTGAGCCCTGACTGGCCTTTCTTTGCCTTGCCTCAGCGAAAGAACACTGGTTTCCCTTGAATTGAATTTCTGACCTAACAAAGTCTATCAACACTAGTCCAATGTACCCCGGGGATATCGGAGCCTTCTGAAGCTATAGTTCCAGGACTACCTAGCAAAAGAGAAAGCAGACAGCATCTCAGTACAATTTCACTGGAACGGATTTTGAGCATACTAGGATGACTATACTCAATACTGATCACTGTTTCCCAAATATCTCCCTGTAAACTGATACCCTCGGGTAAAACTGATTCCCCAAATACTGATGCTGATGCCCACAGGCCTGATGCCCAGACTTGCAAACTGGTATATGCGTTCCTATAGAGATACACTCTAAAAGCACATAGCAAGTGAGAGAGAGCCAAAACACCCCTATGTTGGGTAGGGTTTCCCTGTCCTATTTTGTCAGGAACTAGGGTTTCACTACGCACAAAGCGGTTTCAAACAACCTAACATCGGGTGAGCAACCTGTCCTAGTTTGGATTGGTCATTATGGATTTTAATATGCACTAGGTCGAATGGTGAAAAAGGGTGCCCCGGTAAAACCAGAGTTTGTGTTCCCATACTGTCAGAACCCATAACCAGTCCTTATGGTAATGCCTTGACATGACAAGCCTCTGGCAAACCGTTCAGGAATGGCAGATGGCAAACACGGTGTCCTAGGCGCACCAATGCACATGCAATGCAAAGAAACACATAAGTGTAATCATAGCAGGATATCACGAGTTCGAGTCAAGCTCTCTAAAATCCCCAGCAGAGTCGCCAGAAACTGTAGACGCGCCTGCGAGGGACCCCGCTACAGTTCGGACTCCATTGTGTCACGGTTCTTAATCTGAACCAAGGAGTCCAAATCCGGCAAATCATTTTGAGAAACAGATTTTTGAAAAGAAGTGCCAAACATGGACTGTTTTGCCAGATACAGGGTCGCCACCTAAATATTTTATTTTTGGGGGAATTTAGGAAACCCTGACTTGGTGCCAAAGGCCACGTGTCCGTCATCACCAAAGTTGCCTCGGCTCGGGAACTTGGGTACAATTGGGGAAGGTCAGCTATGAGCACCCCTCTCACCCGATCCGAAGATCGGCCTCTACTAACCATGATATCTTATTTTTTGAAAACGTTATGTGTTTCTTATTCCGGTTATTAGCCTAGAATTACTATGTTATGCGCACAGCAAACAAGTATAGACTAGATTGCCTAATTTGGGAATAAGCATTGGCATATCTGATTGTTTTTGGAAAATTGTTTTGGAATTTGCTACTCGCAAAGAGGCTAAAACACGGATTTCAATGAGTCATCCCAACTCAGACAAATCTAACCTTCATCCACAGGCAATTCAAGCAGTTATATCACATAAATAGCTAGCCTCATGGTAATCATGCTTATCTGGCAAACTCACACGCATGCAAGGATGCTAAACCATAAATACTTACATCGTACTCCGTGCCAAAACAAAAACTAGTTAGTAATCACATGCATGAATCCTAGTTCATGTTAAAAATGGCTAGTGCAAACACATGCAAAGATGCAATCTAGACAGGCTCATCTATTCTAAGATGCATAGGATGATGATACAACTAACATGTATTTCAACTTGGAATTGAAGTACAATGCAGTTAGTATGATGCGCCGAGCCCGATACATGCAAGACAAATGTATGATGCACGCATGCATAGCATAAGGTATGCTAATTTAAATATGTCCTAGTCTACCATCATAAGCGGGTAAATAAAAGGGAAGAAAGACGTGGGGTTGGAAGACATACACACACTCACGCACACTTATTACACAATTGCCCTCGCTCGGAGGGTCCGAATAAATATTACAGTCCGAATAAATAATACTAAATTACTTATTACAAAATTTCTAATCTAATTAACAAATTAAATGCAAAGAGAAGATGGTCGCAGCCCCCGCCTCGGGATGCGTGAATGATGTATGCTCATATTTATCTTCCCCCGAAAGCCCGTACCATACCACTGCTGCCTCTGTTTACACTGCCCTGCTTCTCTAAAAACTGCCAAAATCCTGGGACAGGTTCCCTGAACCCTGTAGGACACCATCGGCTTAAGGGAATACCCACCGGCCGTTGGACTTATCCATCGGCTGGGGTTTCATATTATCGGCCACCAATCCATGGCCGGTTGGCACTCTACAGTGCCGGTCGGCAAAAACTCCCTGCAGAAACTGGTTTTTGACAGCAACAAGGACAGACAGTGTATGGCATGGAATTTCAAGCCAATGTATGCGCGGGCACACTCCCTATCATGCAAGGGACTCAAGGGAGCATGACCCTCGACCCTCGGGCCACCAACTATGCATGATGGCCTCAGAGGCCAAGTTTTGCAACTTTGATATCAAATAAAATGCAAGCACAAAACACATCAAAGGGCTCCAACCCCTATCATGATTGATCAAGAGGTAAGGGATGCATGCTCAATGAAATGCAACCTAGGCATGGAGGCTAAGTATGCAACATGAACATGCAAATGAGCAATGTATACTAGGCGCGCAACCTAAACATGTAAGCAAACATGGCATGCAACAACATGCGATGATGGACTTAAACTAACATGGATAGCTCGCAAGCATGCCAAAATCAGTGGCCATTAGATGAAAATGAGACACTCGAAATGCGTGCACGCATGCACGCAAATCGAGGACCGAACCTAAGGCATCAAATGCCACTCTACCGAAGCATGGCAAGGCATGGAATATGGCATACAAGCATGTATTTCCAGCACTGAAATGTGATACAAAACAGCCTCGAATCATGGAAACATGGCACCCGATGCATGGAATGGCCCCGAAACACAAAACTCGGCATACACATTGGCCTATAGCTATACAAAGCATGCATTATTTGATCATGAAGGATGGAGACAGATGCAAGACAGTCCCAGAACATGCATATTTCCAGTTCAAAGCATGGCCAAAAGATGTTAGCAAGATGGACTAAAATAGCATCCAACTTTGACTAGCAAACATGGATTGTATGGCAAGTATATGATGCACATGGAATCTCACCAAACCATCAAAAATCAGTGAATAAAACATGTGAAAATGGGCCCAAATAACCACTGATATGCAACCACGGCACGCAAAAATGATGAGTTACTTTAGAGGGCCATGCAAGGAGTTATTAAACACATGCAAGATAGACATTTAGCAAGACCAAATCAACTCTGAAAATGAGTTCTGAGGGTCCTAAAACCCACTGAAAAATTCCTGAACCGAGCCCAAGAAGTGTGCAAACATAGCCCCTTTGTAAGGCCAAAAATGCAAGTAATGAAGACAATAAGGAGAGGGGATGGCCCTCTTCTTCTTAGGACCTTAAGACACCGTCCTCACCACTGAAATCCCTTAAGATTTCAGTGGTGAGGAGGCCTAAACAAGGTGGTCCCGGAGCTCACAAAAAATGCATAAAAATGAGGCCAAACAAGGCCTAAGAGGGGGTAGACAACCCCAAACACAAAAGTGTTCTTAAGCAAACTTGAAAAGGAGCTAAAAACAAGACTTTTTTTAGTTATACACTAAGTTCAAAACAGAAAGCAAGACAGGCTAAAAGTCAATGCAAGATTGGGAAAAATAAAGCAAGAAACTCACCCTTGAAGAACACTTCAAGAACAGTTGGTCCAGCCACTCTTTTCTGACCAAAATCAGTCCAAAACCTTGAGAATCAACCCTCAATGTCTCTCAAACTCGAAGCAAGGTGTGGTAGTGTGTGTCTTAGTGCAAAACTAAGGAAAAAATGCACTTTTAGGCCACAAAACACACACAAGGGAGGAGAGGGAGTAAAATATAGAGACAGAATGGGTGTATATATCAGATATATATATGTATAAGCTCTGGTTTTTCTTTCAAAACCACCAACCCCTAACAATGAAGGAGGAGAGGCCCTTAAATAGGCAATGGAAATGGCTCTAAGCTTATAAGACAAGCTTAAGAGAAAGGGTCAAGGTGGGCAAGAGGGCCAAGGCTTCTCACAGAAGCTAGGATAGCTGGTAAGCTTCTTGAGGAAGCCAAGATAAGGGGTCAAGGCTTCCTCAAGAAGCCTTGAGCAAAGGGTGCAAAAAAAAGGGGTAAATGGCTCAAAACAACCACCTATGTGTATGGGGGGACGGGTTTGTGCATCCCAGCTGGCACAACTGGCATGCACCATGCCTGGAAGGTGCAAAAAGGTCAAACCGGCCAAAAAAGGAGGTCGTCGGCTAAAATGAATGGCCGGTCAGCACAATAAATTGCTGGTCGGCTAAATAGATTGGCGATAGATGCTGACAAGGTCAAAAAATGGCCGGTGGGTGTCCAAATTGAAGCCCCGGAAGTTAGCTTTCCAATGCCGCTAACCTTACATTAAAATTCCTCCTGTGCAAAAAGTTATGCCCTTTTTGGTGAAACCGCGCAGATTCGATCCAATCGGGATGATGCCCAACTTCAACCAACCATATCTCCACCACCCAGACTTGGCTTTAGGAGATTCTTGAGTGCAAAACGAAGCTCTGGAAGTAAGCTTTCCAACGGTGGTGGCCTCATAGCTAAAATCCAAGTATGCAGATGAATAAGCCTGATTCAGCGAGGGTCGCTCGACTCTCTTCTACCCGGATCCTTGTCGAACTTCTTCTCCAACTTGTTTTCTCCCCTCTTCTCCCCTTTTCTTCAACTTCAAACCCCTAAGTAAGGTGTTTTGAAAGATTTTTCAAAGATTTCATCTCTCTTTCATTAATTTCCACTTCGTCCTTGCTCGGTTTATCGAAAAGCGCATTATTTGACAAAATGTGAGTCTTAGAGCATCGTAGGAATTTTATTTTCAAAACATTTTGAAAGAGAGGATTTTAAGATTTAAAATCTTTTGATCAAGATTGTTTTGGTCAAAAGGGGTATGAAGTTGGGATTTGACTCTCTCATTGTTGACGAATTTGAACCTTTTCCCTGCACACCTTTCTCCACCAAGTAAACCATCAGTAACGCCCAAGTCTTAAGGGCAGTCAAAAATGGGGTGTCTACAGTATCACAAACATGGGAAACAAGCCTTACGTAGTTCCGGTTAAGGTACAGTCTGGTATTTTAACCTTCACTTTTCAGGCTCTAACTTTTGCCAAGGTGCCCGATACGGGTTTTCGACCTTGCGAGCTTCCTTTCATTTTCCTTTTTTTTTCGATTTTTTTTCTTGATTTTTGTATCTTTTCATTCTCTTTTTTTCCTTTCTTCTTTTTTTTTGATTTGATTTTATTTCTTCTCTTTTTTTGTCCTTTTCTCTTGCTCTAACTTTTGCCTGGGCCGCCCTTCCGGGTTTTCGGCCCAGCGAGCCTCTCAAAGGGTAGAAGTGTAACAAGTCCATGCCAAATGGTTTTTGAAGTTGAAGCCTCTCTGTGTCCAGGAGAACGACTGCTGCAATGATTTGCAGAAGAATCCATCATGGCTGCTCCACGAGCTTCTTCTGGTGAGATCTAATCTTTTTGATTCGGCTTTGGTGCCTCTTGTTCGAGGGCTGCTTCAAAACTGGCCACACGGGCCTCCTCCGACAGTTGATCGTTGACTGTTCCGAATGAGTTTGAGGTTCAAAATAAACAGGTCGAATCTTGAGGCTGAGAGCGATCCTAGGCTGCACAATCTCAAGAGCGATTCCACATAGGTCTTCACAGGGCCGCGTAAAACATTTGTTTTTGAAAGTTTTTAAGAAAGCGACAAATCGCTCGGGCCGAAGTTAGTGTGGAACCAATCTAGACCAAGCCAGGGTCCTTCTCAGTACTCACGCTAACAAGCATGGTTTCATTCGTTAAAAGGCTTAGCATGCCTCTCTTTCTCTCAAAATGATCAAAATTTTGCCAAACCCGAAGAATTCCTTCCTCTTCATTTTTATCACCGCAGTGTTTAAAAGGGTTTTTGAAAAACATAGGTTAATGCAATGACTTTGGCGCGCAGGAGAGCAGGCGAGATGTACTGTCAGCCCATTCAAATCCTCTGGCACAACTAACTCACACTGAAAGCAAGCATGAAAATGAGATAGTCATAGCTGTTTCATTCAGATTTGTTGGTATAACTGTCCCTTCGGCAGAAACAGACTCAAAAACTAAAATGGGTAATTACAAGACGAAACGGTGTTCGAGGCAACAACCCCGGAATCACCTGGTATTCTATACAAAGGGGACTGACTCGCTACAACAAGACAGACCCTTAAGCAAAAAGACTGACTTAAGACAAAGAGACAGACTCAAAACAAAAGACTGACTCGATACCCAAGCCAGAATTTACAAAGCTAGCGTTCACAGATGCTCAAAAATGCGTGCCAGACGCCACATCCAAAATATACCAAATGCCGCCCGCAGGTGGTTCACTTTCTGATTACATACTTGTATAATCTGTGTCATCAAAATCCAATAACTGGGTGGTAACGGACTTGGCTGAGGTTGGCGGGAGGATAACCTCATTGTCAATCAAATCTTGCACCTCATGACGGAGGCGGAAACAATTGTCGGTAGCATGGCCTGTCTGCTGGTGGTACGCGCAGTATTGAGCAGCATCATGTGTGGCAGGGAGATTCTTCGGGAGAGGCCGAGGCTCCAAGGGTTTAAGGTGTCCCCTCTCGGCAAGGATCTGAAGTGCCTTAGATAGAGGCATGTAGAGAGCATGAAAGGTCTTGCGCCCTCGGGGAAGGTATTTTGAAGTCTGAGTATTCTTACTAGACGCACTAGCAAAAGGGTCGCCAGGCACTGCCTTGGTTTTCTGAACCTTCCCAGGTGCAGGGGCGGGAATAGGAGGAACGGTTCTGGCATGACAGGGCCTATCCCGATTTTTCGACTGACTTGAACTACCCTCAGGTGGAGTGGGGAAAGCATCCTCCACAGTTTTTGCCACAACTACGGATATCTGTTGCTTGTTCATCCCTCCGGCGTTCAAAGCCTCGACTGCCCGCAGCAGTTGTTCAATAGGATCGGTATCTGCCTTCATTTTGTTCTTGCCTTTGGCCTCAGCCTGGTCAAGGGTTTGGGTTGCTACCTCAGAGCGAAGCCCGGTTGTTGCTGACATGTCATGGCTGTAGCTGGAAGCCACCTCTGGCTGGCTGAGCTCTATCACAATCCGCCCCAATAGCGGGGGCTCCTGTGGTATGAAATTCCCGGCATACGGTGCCGCTGGCGGTGAAGCCGACATTCCATTGGCCAGATCGGCCACGGATCTCTGGAGGTCACCAATCATTTCCATCAGCTCGAATGTGGTGGGCTCACGAGCCTGATACAACTGGGGAGTCCAGATCGGGTGCGTGACAGGCGACCTGGGCGGATGCGATACATCAACATTGGTTTCATCCTGCAAGGTGATCCCTTGATCAAGTGTAGCCGTCATAACTACAATCTCTTCTGAATTCTGCGTCATCATAAGTCCGCTGTACTGAACGGTGACTAACGAATCAGATATCTGTCTTGCCTCGACAAGGGGGAACACTAGCTACTCTGTATCAATTCTCTGGACACTCTGAACTGAAAGGAAAAACAAACAGCATTTCAGCCCAAACAGATCAATCACAGGTGTAGCCGAACAACTGCACTCTATTACTGATCACTGTTCCCCAGAATCACTGTCCCCGAAACTGAACTTGATACCCCTGCGGATAACCGATCTCTCAATAATACTGATACTGGTGCCCTCCGGCCTGATACTCAAACTTGCAAACTGATATGCACGTTCCTGTAGAGATACACTCTAAGGCACATAGCAGATAAGTGAGAGCCAAAACACCCCTATGTTGGGGTAGGGTTTCCCTGTCCTAATTTGTCAGGAGCTAGGGTGTCACTATGCACGCAGTGGTTTCAAACAACTTATAATCGGGTATGCAACCTGTCCTAACTTGGAATGGTCACTATGGATCCAAACATGCACCAGGTCGAATGGCCGAAAAGGGTGCCCCTGTAAAACCGGGGTTTGTGTTCCCATACTGTCAGAGCCCATAACCGGTCAGCCTTATGGTCATGTCATGACAAGACAAGCCTCCGGCAAACCGTTCAGGAATGGCAGATGGCAAACACTGTGTTCCTAGGCGCACCAATGCACATGCAATGCAAAGAAACACATAAATGAAATCGAAAGCGGATATCACGAGTTCGAGTTAAGCTCTCTAATTTCCCCAGCGGAGTCGCCAGAAACTGTAGCACGTCCGTGAGGGACCCCGCTACAGTTCGGACTCGATTTGTGTCACGGTTCTTAATCTGAACCAAAGAGTCCAAATCCGGCAAATCGTTCTGAGAAAACAGATTTTTGAAAAGAAGTGCCAAACATGGACTGATTTGCTAGATACAGAGTCGCCACCTAAATTTTTTTTATGGGGGAATTTAGGAAACCCTAACTCGGTGCCAAAGGCCACCTGTCCGTCATCACCAAAGTTGCCTTGGCTCGGGAGCTTGGGTACGATTGGGGAAGGTCAGCTATGAGCACCCCCTCTCGCCCGATCCGAAGATCGGCCTCTACTAACCGTGATATCCAATTTTGAAAATGTTATGTGTTCTTATTCCGGTTATTAGCCTAGAATTACTATGTTATGCGCACAGCAAACAAGTATAGACCAAATCGCCTAATTTGGAAATAAGCATTGCATATCCGTTTGTATTAAAAAAAAAACACTTTGGAATTTGCTACTCGCAAGTAGGCTAAAATACGGATTTCAACGAGTTTTTCCAATCAACAGCACTTCACAAGGCATGTCAAACGATTTATCACATAAGCATTCTAGCCACATGGTAAGCATGCTGTATGATAGATCAAGTAATGTACGATAGTGTATTCTAAAAGCATGAAATGCTTATCGTACTCCGTGCCAAAACAATAACTAGTTAGCCAACATGCATTGGTCCTAGTTCAGTCAAAATTGACTAATCAACATACATGATGCAATTTAGAGTAGGGCTCGGCTAACCCTAAACATGGCATGTGAAATGCAATCAATTGATGCACGTATTCAATTTGGAATTGAAGTACAAATCCAGTTAGCATGATGTACCGAGCTCGGTGCATGCAAGACAAATGTATGCATGCACGCATGCATGGCATAAGTTATGCTAATTTAAACATGCCCTAATCTACCTTCATAAGCAGGTAAATAAAAGGGAAGAAAGAAGTGGGGATTGGAAGACATGCACACACACGCACGCACACTTATTATAGATTCGCCCTCGCCCGGAGGGACCGAAAGAATAATACAGTTCGAATAATGAATTAACTATCCTGGCTAATTAATTATTATAGACCAACTAAATTAATTGAGCAAATTAATTATTCTAATTAAGCAATAAACAGTCCCGGGATGAAGGCCCAATGCAGTGCGCCCTCGGTTTTGCTCGGAAATCCGCCACCATGCACAAGATGCCTCTATTTTCCCTGCTTTACTCCTCTGATGACTGCCAAAGGCTCAGGGTTTACTCTGTGGATGCTGGGAAACACCACCGGCTGAAGGAGAACACCACCGGCCATGCAGAATGGTCACCGGCCACAACTTTGGTCCATCGGCCAACAATGGTGGCCGATCGGCACTAAATGTGGCCGGTCGAACAAAAGTTCCTGCAGAAGCTGTTTTGACAGCAGCAGAGGGCAATACTTGGCATGGCAATGCATTTCAAGCAATGTATGCACCAACCCTATCCCTTATCATGTGTATGACTCAAAAGGACATGATCCTTGATTCTCGGACCATCAATCGCGCATTTCAATGCGGGATAGCCCAAAGAATCAAGTGTGCACTTTGATTTCAAATGTAATGCACACAAACAAACAAAGGTCCACTCCCTATCACTTCATCAAGGGACAAGGCATGCATGCTAGATGGAATGCAATCCTGAGCATGTAAACTAGCATGCAATATGATCATGAGAGCAAGCATGAACATGGGCAATGCACAAACATGCAACAACATGTTAAGTGGCTAAAGGAGAGAATACATGCCAAATGTATTACAACCTAAGCATACAACAACATATCATGCAACTCAAGCACTACAACAAAATGCAATTACATATGGCATGCAACACAAGGTGAAATGGAGCGAATATGTGATGGTATGCAAGGCATGCATGCAATAACATGAGAGGATGGTCTTACACTAATTTGGACAGCCCTATGCTAGGCCCAAAACAGTGGCCAACATGCTCAAGAATGAAGGCAAAATGACATTCAAACATGCATGCACACAAGGACCAACACTTAAGCATTAAAGAGCAATTCTTGAGCACACTCAAGAGGGTGCAAACATGGACAAATGACATGCAATAAGCTTTGAAAATCATGCAAGAACATGGTGCCAAACCAAGCAAATAAGATACGCTAAACATGCAACACATGGCCCAAGCCTTCAAGGCAAGCTAATGAAGTATTGAACTACACTTTATATGACCACACATGGCAAGACTTAAATGACCAAAAATAGAGTTTTAGCACATAAAACGAAGCCCAAAAGACCACTTAGATGGCATCTAAATGGCTTGAATTCAAAAGCATGCACAATGACCAAAACATGGAGCATGCAAGACAAGCTTTCAAAGCTTTAAAGAGGCATCCAAGGCAAGCATACAAGCATGTTAAAGGGACTGAAATAACATGGCAAATGGTCCCAACCCACTAAATTAAGGCAAGGATGCATGCTATACATTCACACACTTAAGGCCAACAAACCAAAAATGCAAAGGGGCTATACAAAGCATGCCAAAGTCGACCCAAACAACTATGAACAGACCTCTCTGCTGAGTGCCCTTGTGACGTTGCCTCGGGTGAGAAATAATAGCTAAGGCATGGTCAACAAGAGCCCAAGCTAGGTGCTCCCTCAAGAGGCGAAAATGGTCCCTTTCAAGGACAACAAGGAGAGGGGGTGGCCCTCTCCTTCTTGGGACTTCAAGGCACCATCCTTAGCATTTAAATCCCTCAAGATTTCAGTGGTGAGGAGGCCCGAACACCAAAGTCCTGGAGCTCACTCAAAATAGCACAAAATGGAGCCCCTCAAGGCTTAAGATGGGTCAAACACCTCCAAACCACAAAACACTCTAAACAAACTATTTAGAGGGCCCAAAAATAGAACTTTTTTATATTATACACTAAGCTCAAAAACAGTTCTAACATAGGCAAAAATAGTATGCAAGAATGGGATAAAAAGGGGGAAGATTGTTACCGTTGTTGACCTTCTTCACAAATGGTGAACCAGCCCCTTCCTTGAGCTCAAAACAGCTCCAAAGCTTCAAGAACAAACCTCTGGCCCTTCAAGAACCAAGAAAAGGTGTAACACTATGTGTTTGTGTGCAATAGTAAGCCTACACACACACTAAACACAGGAAGAAGAGAGATATAGAGCTAGGATATAGACACACCCTAACCCTAGAACTCAAACCCTAAAAATGGCCGTCGAAAATGTCTAACCTCTGCAACAAGAGAGAAGACCTCTCTTTATAGAGCTTTTTGTCTTGTAAAGCTTACAAGACAAGCTTCTAAAGAGAGAGATCCCTCCATACACTATGGAGGGGAGCCAAATGCAAGACAACAGTGTTAAAATATCTGCAAAAGCAGATGAACAGTAGTCGGCCGGCCAAAGATGCAATTGACCAAAAAAGATAGCTGACTGGCCATCTATAGTGCCGGCCGGGCAAATATTTGGCCGGTGGCCACAAAACACAGCCGATGGCCTCAAGCCACGGCCGGTGATGGGTGGGGATGGTCGACAAGCCCTACCCTGCCTCTCAAAGGCAAAACACAAGTGTTTGGTGTCAAACCAAGCACAAAACAGTCGAGTCGAGAGGTCCTGCGACGAGGCGCACTGCCAAGGCTTCTGGGAACTCAAGACGAACATAAACATTGATAATCACCGAGTGTTCAAATGGTGACGTCCAAGTCTTGAGGACGGTCAAAAATGGGGTGTCTACAGTTGCCCCTCTTTGACAGAACTCGAAAGTCATAACAATGACGGGAGTGAATGTGAAAGCCCAGAGACGACCCATTTTTGACAAGGCCGAAGACTTAGACAAACACGCAAGACAAACAAGGTATGCGCCTGAAGGTAGGGGCAAAATGCAAGACAATGCACGAAGCCGAGCATAACTTATGATCATGCAAAGAAAGCTGTAACGAAGCATACATGAGACAATTTTAAGCTAGCATACATCGAACTACACTACAATGCAGAAAGGATGTAAGAGAATTATGCAATTCTCAATACGTCTCACTCGGAGGATACAATACCTGTGCGGTTCGTCTGGTTGCACCAGCCTCAAATGAACCGTACATACAATATCGTGCCTGTAAAGAAAACAACTCAACAGGTACGATGTTATTAGCAACATGTATGACAATGCGAAAATGGATGCAAAATTATATGCAATATATACAAAGCAATGTATAAAAAAAATACAAATTAAAATGCAATGCAATTGAAACAATGCAAACTATGTGCAAAGCAATCGGATCATGATCCAATCATGAGTGGCACAAAACCACACCTATGTCAAATAGATTGATGGAGGTAACAAGTCCGTCTACCATAGAACGGTCTACTGAACTATGAGTAATGTATACGGACACAAGAACAAGTATTGGGTGGAATGACATAAGTGGGGTAACGACCCGCTGGGGAAAGGACTACGATCCTAATGCCGGATGCAACAATTACACTACAATGTAATATATAATGAAGATGCTGGGGAAATGGCAATGGATATGGCACGTGGGCCAAACCAAATCTTGCCTAGGAAAGGCATGTACACATACAAGCCGTGTCTAACATAGAACGGTCTACTGAATTATGTTTCGACGTGAGAAGTATGGGCGCATACCAGTCCAAGCTCAACATGGAAAGGCGCAAGCCATAGATGAAAGGCGATGCAGTGAATGCATGCAAACTACTATGCAATATCTACAAATATGCAATGGAAATGGATACAATGGATATGGCACGCGGGCCAAACCAAATCTTGCCTAGGAAAGGCATGTACACATACAAGCCACGTCTACAAAGGTTTACAACCTAAGGCATGTTAAGGCAACAAAGTGGCATTACAAGGTAGGTATGCTAAGCATGCATGGTGTACCAAAACCAGCTAAAAACAGAGGCATATTATGACATAATAAGCACAAAAATCAGCTAATGCATGGTCAACAAGAGCCTAAGCTAGGTGCTCCCTCAAGAGGCCAAAAATGGTCCTTTTC
>NW_021025295.1:1384927-1416842 GCF_004153795.1 Camellia sinensis
GGGGTGTCTACAGTTGCCCCTCTTTGACAGAACTCGAAAGTCATAACAATGACGGGAGTGAATGTCGAAGCCGAGAGACGACCCATTTTTGACAAGGCCGAAGACTTAGACAAACACACAAATGTGCCCGCAGGCAGGGGCAAAATGCAACTGACAATGCAAGAAGCCAAAGGTAGCTCAAGGTCATGCAAATGCAGCAAGCTGTAATGAAGCACATATTCACAATAGATGCAACAGTTTTAAGCAAGAATGCAAAGCAACAACTACATTTCATGCAGTTTAAGAATGCGGAGAATTATTCAATTCTCGCCACGTCTCACACGGAGAAGATACAATACCTGCGCAGTTCATCTGGTCGCGCCAGCCTTAAATGAGCCGTACATACAATATCGTGCCTGCAAAGAAAACAAACTTAACAGGTACAATGTGATTAACAATATGCATATTAATGTATTTGAAAATGCGTGGCAACGCAAAGCAAGTGGGAAGCATAACAATGCTATGAAGGCACAAACATGTAAGTGGAGCACGCGGTCTACACAAGTAATGAAATTGAACAAATATGCGGTCTACGCAAGCATAACATGCGGTCTACGCAAGTAATGAAATTGAACAAACATGCAGTCTACGCAAGCAAAACATGTGGTCTACACAAGTAATGAAATTGAACAAACATGCGGTCTACGCAAGCAAAACATGCGGCCTACGCAAGTTATGAAATTGAACAAACATGCGGTCTACGCAAGCAAAACATGCGGTCTACGCAAGTAATGAAATTGAACAAACATGCAGTCTACGCAAGGAAAACATGCGGTCTACGCAAGTTATGAAATTGAACAAACATGCGGTCTAAGCAAGCAAAACATGCGGTCTACGCAAGTAATGAAATTGAACAAACATGCAGTCTATGCAAACAAAACATGCGGTCTACGCAAGTTATGAAATTGAACAAACATGCGGTCTACGCAAGCAAAACATGCGGTCTACGCAAGTAATGAAATTGAACAAAAAAACATGCGGTCTACGCAAGTAATGAAGTTGAACAAATCATGCGGTCTACGCAAGTCATGGAATTGAACAATCATGCGGTCTGCGCAAGTTATGAAATTGAACAAACATGCGGTCTACGCAAGCAAAACATGCGGTCTACGCATGTTATGAAATTGAACAAACATGCGGTCTACGCAAGTAATGAAATTGAACAAACATGCTGTCTACGCAAGCAAAACATGCGGTCTACGCAAGTTATGAAATTGATTGAATGCATGCAAAATGCAATGAGATGCGCAAAACCGCGTGATGCGTTTTAGACAACGCGAGCGCACAAGACAGTGCGAATTATATTCGATACGCATGGGGCAACTTTTGAGTTTTGTAAAATCCAAAAGGATACGAAAAGGATACACCTTGCACGAATTCGAGTGCCACGCACAGAAGACACGACCCGAGGTCACAACGGAGGCCGGCTGAGTGTCAGAGATGCACTTTCTTGTACTTCTTTGAGCTATGAAGACCCAAAACTACAGATCTGACCCAAACAAGGATGCAGGAGGCTCACCGGTCGGAAGAGGGGGCCACCGGCTGTCCATCGGCCATCAATACATTCCACCGGCCAAATATTTGGCCGACTGGCCAAAAATTTAGCCGACCGGCCAAAAATGACTCAATCGGGGCAAATTTGACTTTTCACCTCGGGTCTTTTAAAATAGGGCTTCTAGCCCTATTTTGTTCACTTCCTTTTGCTCGAAAATCCTCCCCCTCTCTCTAGAGCATTTTTCTCTCTTCTTTTCTCCGTTTCTTTGCGTTTCACGCCCGTTTCGTCGTTCCATTCGCATATATCTTCGCGTTTCGAACATTTTCATCCAAATATTTCTTCATTTCGGTGCTTCCTTTGCCATTTCCACCTTTTGGGGTTTATTCCCCTCGAGTTTCTCTCGACTTGCGTGCCTTTTTCACTTCCCGACTTCTCGAGCCACTTTTCACCCTCTCGGGTTGACTTTCCAGTTGACATTCCACATTTTCGCCCGATTTTCCCTTTTTCGGCAATTTTCTCACCATTTTTGACATGGCCGACGATATTCCATGGGGCGGGACTCCCCCGTATCACGAGATGGATCCCGGGATTGAGCTCTTCCCGTTGAGCGTTCGCCCGTTCGACCCGACAACCTACCTGCCTGTGATTCATGCGCTACCTCCTGACGGACTTCGCCAGTTTCGGAGTTTCGACAGAGTGATGCCACCAGAGCTCCTCCTGTGTGAGCCTACATCTCACTTATCCTTCGACGCTTTCGAGGTAACATTCCTTTCTCTGTTTTATTTTTCGCAATGTAGAATATAAAAAACTGCCATAGCTGATTACATTCTTTAACTGCTTGACTCAGATACACTGACACGCTGTGCACTGTAGTTGATTGCACACCCACTTACAATCGATATTTGTTTGAAACTTACACGTGCACACACACTGCACTGACCCTGAATCACTCAAACACACCAACACAGTGTACACTGCACACACTGTAGTTTATTGCAATCACACCGATACCCGATATCTTGTTTGAATCTGAAAAACTTGCACACATGCTATATTTGTACTGAATTTCGAATGCCCTTCAAAACTAGTATATTCAGTATAATCTGATGCACGACACAACACCTGACACACTGATCTCACAGCGTCTGATACACTGCGTTGTAGTTCACTGTAAGCACACCAGCACCCGGGATCTGTTTGAATCTGAAAAACTTGCGCGCATGCTATATTTGTACTGAATTCTGAATGCCCTTCAAAACTAGTATATTCAGTATTGCCTCGCAATTATTTGTTTGAAAACAGGGAGATTCCCATACCGTCCGTGCGTATGGGAACATTGCCACTCGGGACTGGTATGCTGAGCTTCCCGACGCGGTTCGCCACATTGTCGACCAGGCGGGCTTCGGCGCTTTCAGCAGGGGATTATCCAGACTCACCGCGAGCAGGCCTCTCCTTGCTGCTCTAGCGGAGAGGTGGTGGGACACCACCGGCTCGTTCAATCTATCTGCGACGGGAGACATGACGATGACTCCCTATGATTTCTCGATGCTCACAGGCATCGGGGTAGGGGGTGATCCGATCCCCTTCGACACTGATATGGACGAGTGGACTACCGCTCAGATCCATTTGCTTGGCGAGGTGCCACCTCTCGTCCGTCCAGGCTATGTTCGTTACTCCTGGTTCGAGGTGCAGTTCAGGGTCCAGCCCGCGTTGGCGGAGGAGGCTCCGATGACTCAGGAGGCCGTGGAGAGATATGCGCGCGGCTTTCTCATGTTCCTGCTGGGGACGACCATTTTCGCCGACCGGGCGAACACCGTGCCCCTCTGCCTGCTCAGTGCACTGGTGGATGTCAGACAGATCTTGCACTATGATTGGGGTGGCGCCGCTCTGGCCACACTCTACGGGTATATGAGCTCGGCTTCCCGTGGCAACGGATAGTTGCTCGGGGGCTACTGGCGTGCTTGGGAGGTACGTTTCTTTTCCCTTTTTCATTTCTGCTTTTCTATCTTCTGTACTCTGTACTGTATTCTGTATTGCACACATTGTAGTCTGCTTTTGACTAACTGTATACTGCACACACGGCACACACATACACTCTGCTTTACACTGACTGTACACTGCTCACATTGTACACTATACACAATACACTGTCTGCGCAACACACTGCACAATATGTGGCCCTGTTATTCCTGTTTTATTTTGCATTCCGCTCTTACCTGATAATCAGTCTATGCCTACTTTCCCAAGCTTGCACCTGTGCCAGACACGGAGACCCCCCTCGTCGTCCCATTCTCGTGACACTTCGACGGGAGATGCATGCGGAGGCCACGAGAGACATTTAGCTTCTTTCGCCGCTACTTCGACACTATCACCCCTGCCGAGGTATGTTTTATTTCATAATTTATCTAAGCTTTGCTTTTCACTGCATATTTCAATAACGATAGATAACAAACTGTATGTCACTTTCAGATCACTTGGCAGCCTTGGGCTCCATTGCCGGCGACGATTCTGGACCGATTTGCCAGTGCGAAGGAGACCTCGCATTTCCGGATCTTACTGGAGGGCCCGGTCTGTCGGGCTTGGTACCTGGGTGAGCGTTTCCTACGCCAGACCCTAGGGTTACCAGAGCAGATAGTCCCGGTTCACCCTCCTGAGGACATGAGGGAGACCGAGAGACTCACTACCGAGCAGATGGCCGATTATACTATTGGCTGGGAGGCAACCCGCTTCAGAGGCGTCGGCGACTACAGAGAGTACGTGCAGACATACATTATGCGGTCTGTGAGCGGCGGCCGTCGAGCTGAGTGAGCCAGGCCCGTGGCACCAACAGCTAGGCCAGGAGCGGGAGCTGGGGCAGGAGCATCGAGGACGACTCGAGTCCGTGGCAGGGGCGGAGTTCAGGGAGGACGGGGGACCGGTTGGCCTGCTCTGCCCACTTTACTGACATACAGAGGGCAGGATGGGGCGACCTACCAGATCCCCTTTTCTCCTCCCCCGGCTGGTCATGAGTTAGCCGGCATCCCCGACTTGCCTCCGATATGTATTACTTCATTTTGCATCTTGCATGAGAAATGGCAAATAAACACCATAATTACGTATCTACCATCATGCAAGAGGGTCAGAATAAGTGTCCGAGTATTTAAACCCTAATGCATGAGAAATGGCAAATAAACACCATAATTACATATCTGTCGTCATGCAGGAGGGTCCGAATAAGTGTCCGAGTGTTTTGAACCCTAATGCATTAGGAATGGCAAGTAAACACCATAATTACATATCTGCCATCATACAGGAGGGCTTGCATAAGTGTCCGAGTGTTTGAACCCTAATGCATGGGAAATGGCAAGTAAACACCATAATTATATATCTGCCATCACGCAAGAGGATCCGAACAAGTGACCGAATTTTTGAATCATAATACGCGAGAAATGGCAAGTAAACACCATAACTACATATCTGCCATCATGCAAGAGGGTCCGAATAAGTGTCCGAGTGTATAAACCCGAATGCATGAGAAATGGCAAGTAAACACCATAATTAAATATTTGCCATCATGCAAGAGGGTCCGAACAAGTGTCCGAGTGTTGAAACCGTAATGCATTAGAAATGGCAAATAAACACCATAATTACATATCTGCCATCATGCAAGAGGGTCCGAATAAGTGTCCGACTGTTTAAACCCTAATGCATGAGAAATGGCAAGTAAACACCAAAATTACATATCTGCCATCATGCAAGACGGTTCGAATAAGTGTCCGAGTGTTTAAACCCTAATCCATGAGGAATGGAAAATAAACACCATAATTACATATCTGCCATCAAGCGAGATGGTCCGAATAAGTGTCTGAGTGTTTAAACCCTAATGCATGAGAAATGGCAAGTAAACACCATAATTACATCTTTCCCATCATGCAAGAGGCTCCGAACAAGTGTCCGAGTGTTGAAACCCTAATGCATGAGAAACAGAAAATAAACACCATAACTACATATCTGCCATCAAGCAAGAGGGTCCGAATAAGTGTCCGAGTGTTTAAACCCTAATGCACGTGAAATGGCAAGTAAACACCATAATTACATATCTGCCATCATGCAAGAGGGTCCGAATAAGTGTCCGAGTATTTAAACCCTAATGCTTTAGAAATGGCAAATAAACACCACAATTGCATAACTGCCATTAAGCAAGAGGGTCCGAAAAATTGCATATCTGCCATCAAGCAAGCGGGTTCGAATAAGTGTCCGAGTGTTTGAACCCTAATGCATGAGAAATGGAAAGTATACACCATAATTACATATCTGTCATCATGCAAGATGGTCCGAATAAGTGTCCGAGTATTTAAACCCTAATGCATGAGAAATGGCAAATAAACACCATAATTACATATCTGTCATCATGCAAGAGGGTCTGAATAAGTGTCTGAGTGTTTGAACCCTAATGCATAGGAAATGGAAAATAAACACCATAATTACATATCTGCCATCATGCAAGAGGGTATGAATAAGTGCCCGAGTGCTTAAACCCTAATGCATCGAAAATGGCAACTAAACCCCATAATTACATATCTGTCATCATGCAAGAGGGTCCGAATAAGTGTCTGAGTGTTTAAACCCTAATGAATGAGAAATAGCAAGTAAACACCATAATTACATTTCTGCCATCATGCAAGAGGGTCCAAATAAGTGTCCGAGTGTTTAAACCATATAGCATGGGAAATCGAAAATAAACAGCATAATCACATATCTACCATCATGCAAGAGGGTCCGAATAAGTGTCCGAGTGTTTAAAGCCTAATCCATGAGAAATGGCAAATAAACACCATAATTACTTATTTCCTATCATGCAAGAGGGTCCAAATAAGTGTCTGCATGTTTAAACCCCAATGCATGAGAAATGGCAAGTAAACACCATAATTACATATTTGCCATCATGCAAGAGGGTCCGAACAAGTGTCCGAGTGTTGAAACCCTAATGCATGAGAAATGGCAAATAAACAGCTTAATTACATATATGCCATCAAGCAAGAGGGTCTGAATAAGTGTCCGAGTGTTTAAACCCTAACGCATGAGAAATGGCAGGTAAACACCATAATTACATATCTCCCATCATGCAAGGAGTCCGAATAAGTGTCCGAGTGTTTAAACCCTAATGCCTGAGAAATGGCAAATAAACACCATAATTACATATCTGCCATCATGCAAGAGGGTCCGAATAAGTGTCTGAGTGTTTAAACCCTAATGCATGGGAAACGGAAAATAAACACCATAATTACATATCTGCCATCAAGCAAGAGGGTCCGAATATGTGTCCGAGTGCTCAAACCCTAATGCATGAGAAATGGCAAATAAACACCACGATTACATATCTACCATCATGCAAGAGGGTCCGAATAAGTGTCCGAGTGTTCAAGCCCTAATGCATGAGAAATGGCAAGTAAACACCATAATTACATTTCTGCCATCATGCAATAGGGTCCGAATAAGTGTCCGAGTATTTAAACCCTAATGCATGAGAAATGGAAAATAAACACCACAATTACATATCTGCGGTCATGCAGGAGGTTCCGAATAAGTGTCCGAGTGATTTGAACCCTGATGCATTAGAAATGGCAAGTAAACACCATAAAATTCAAATCTGCCATCATGCAGGAGGGTCTGAGTAAGTGTCCGAGTGTTTGAACCCTAATGCATGGGAAATCGCAAGTAAACACCATAATTATATATCTGCCATCACGCAAGAGGAACCGAATAGGTGAGCGCATTTTTGAATCCTAATACTCGAGAAATGGCAAGTAAACACCATAACTACATTTCTGCCATCAAGCAAGAGGGTCGGAATAAGTGTCCGAGTGTTCAAACCCTAATGCATGAGAAATGGCAAATAAACACAATAATTACATATCTGCCATCAAGCGAATGGGTCCGAATAAATGTCTGAGTGTTTAAACCCTAATGCATGGGAAATCGAAAATAAACACCATAATTACATATCTGTCATCATGAAAGAGGGTCCGAATAAGTGTCCGAGTGCTTAAACCCTAATGCATGAGAAATGGCAAATAAACACCATAATTACATATCTGCCATCATGCAAGAGGGTCTGAATAAGTGTCCGATTGTTTTAACCCCAATGCATGAGAAATGGCATATAAACACCATAATTACATATCTGCCATCAAGCAAGAGGGTCCGAATAAGTGTCTGAGTGTTTAAACCCTAATGCATGGGATTTCGAAAATAAACACCATAATTACATATGTACCATTATACAAGTGGGTCTGAATAAGTGTCCAAGTGTTTAAACCCTAATGCATGCGAAATGGCAAATAAACACCATTATTACATATCTGCCATCATGCAAGAGGGTCCGAATAAGTGTCTGAGTGTTTAAACCCTAATGCAAGAGAAATGGCAAGTAAACACCATAATTACATATCTGCCATCATGCAAGAGGGTCCGAATAAGTGTCCGAGTATTTAAACCCTAATGGATGTGAAATGGCAAATAAACACCATAATTACATATCTGCTGTCATGTAGGAGGTTCCGAATAAGTGTTCGAGTGTTTTGAACCCTAATGCATTAGGAATGGCAAATAAACACCATAATTACATATCTGCCATCATGCAGGAGGGTCTGAATAAGTGTCCGAGTGTTTGAACCCTAATGCATGGGAAATGGCAAGTAAACACCATAATTATATATCTGCCATCACGCAACAGGATCCGAATAAGTGATCGCATTTTTGAATCCTAATACTCGAGAAATGGCAAGTAAACACCATAAGTACATATCTGCCATCATGCAAGAGGGTCCGAATAAGTGTCCGAAGGTTTAATCCATAATGCATGAGAAATGGCAAGTAAACACCATAATTAAATATTTGCCATCATGCAAGGGGGTCCGAACAAGTGTCCGAGTGTTGAAACCTTAACGCATGAGAAATGGCAAATAAACACCATAATTACGTATCTGCCATCATGCAAGAGAGTCCGAAAAAGTGTCCGAGTGTTTAAACCCTAATGCATGAGAAATGCAAGTAAACACCATAACTAAATATTTGCCATCATGCAAGAGGGTCCGAACAAGTGTCCGAGTGTTGAAACCGTAATGCATTAGAAATGGCAAATAAACACCATAATTACGTATCTGCCATCATGCAAGAGGGTCCGAATAAGTGTCCGAGTGTTTAAACCATAATGCATGAGAAATGGCAAGTAAACACCATAATTACCTATATGCCATCATGCAAGAGGGTCCGAATAAGTGTCCGAGTGTTTAAACCCTAATGCATGGGAAATGGCAAATAAATACCATAATTACAAATCTACCATCATGCAAAAGGGTCCGAATAAGTGTCCGAGTGTTTAAACCCTAATGCATGAGAAATGGCAAGTTAACACCAAAATTACATATCTGCCATCATGCAAGAGGGTCCGAATAAGTGTCACAGTGTTTACACCCTAATGCATGAGAAATGGCAAATAAACACCATAATTACATATCTGCCATCAAGCGATAGGGTCCGAATAAATGTCTGAGTGTTTAAACACTAATGCATGGAAAATTGAAAATAAACACCATAATTACATATCTGTCATCATGCAAGAGGGTCCGAACAAGTGTCCGAATGTTTAAACCCTAATGCATGAGAAATGGCAAATAAACACCATAATTACATATCTACCATCATGAAAGAGGGTCCGAATAAGTGTCTTAGTTTTTAAACCCTAATGCATGAGAAATGGCAAGTAAACACCAGAATTACATATTTCCCATCATGCAAGAGGGTCCGAACAAGTGTCCGAGTGTTGAAACCCTAATGCATGAGAAATGGAAAGTAAACACCATAATTATATACCTGCCATCATGTAAGAGGGTCCGAATAAGTGTCCGAGTGTTTAAACCCTAATGCACGTGAAATGGCAAGTAAACACCATAATTACATATCTGCCATCATGCAAGAGGGTCCGAATAAGTGTCCGAGTATTTAAACCCTAATGCATGAGAAATGGCAAATAAACACCATAATTACAAATCTGCCATCAAGCAAGAGGGTCCAAATAAGCGTCCGAGTGTCTAAACCCTAATGCATGAGAAATGGCAAGTATACACCATAATTACATATCTGCCATCATGCAAGAGGGTCCAAATAAGTGTCCGAGTATTTAAACCCTAATGCATGAGAAATGGCAAATAAACACCATAATTACATATCTGCCATCATGCAAGAGGGTCCGAATAAGTGTCTGAGTGTTTAAACCCTAATGTATGAGAAATGGCAAGTCAACAACATAATTACATATTTCCTATCATGCAAGAGGGTCCGAACAAGTGTCCGAGTGTTGAAACCCTAATGCATGAGAAATGGAAAATAAACACCATAATTACATATCTGCCATCAGGCAAGAGGGTCCGAATAAGTTTCCGAGTGTTTAAGCCCTAATGCATGAGAAATGGCAAGTAAACAACATAATTACATGTTTGCCATCATGCAAGAGGGTCCAAAGAGGTGTCCGAGTGTTTAAAACCTAATGCATGAGAAATGGCAAGTAAACAACATAATTACATATACACCCCAATTACATATCCGCAATCATGCAAGATGGTCCGAATAAGTGTGTTTAAACCCTAATGCATGAGAAATGGCAAGTATACACCACAATTACAAATCTGCCATCATGCAAGAGGGTCCGAATAAGTGTCCGAGTATTTAAACCCTAATTCATGAGAAATGGCAAATAAACACCACAATTACATATCTGCCATCATACAAGAGGGTCCGAATAAGTGTCTGAGTGTTTAAACCCTAATGCATGTGAAATCGAAAATAAACACCATAATTACATATCTAGCATCATACAAGAGGGTTCGAATAAGTGTCCGAGTGTTTAAACCCTAATGCATGAGAAATGGAAAATAAACACCATAATTACAAATCTGCCATCATGCAAGAGGGTCCGAATAAGTGTCCTAGTGTTTAAACCCTAATGCATGAGAAATGGAAAATAAACACCATAATTGCATATCTGCCATCAAGCGAAAGGGTCCGAATAAGTGTCTGAGTGTTTAAACACTAATGCATGGGAAATCGAAAATAAACACCGTAATTACATATCTGTCATCATGCAAGAGGGTCCGAATAAGTGTCCGAGTGTTTAAACCCTAATGCATGAGAAATGGCAAATATACACCATAATTACATATCTACCATCATGCAAGTGGGTCCGAATAAGTTCCTTAGTGTTTAAACCCTAATGCACGAGAAATGGCAAGTAAACACCATAATTACATATTTCCCATCATGCAAGACGGTCCGAACAAGTGTCCGAGTGTTGAAACCCTAATGCATGAGAAATGGAAAAAAAACACCATAATTACATATCTGCCATCATGCAAGAGGGTCCGAATAAGTGTCCGTGTGTTTAAACCCTAATGCACGTGAAATGGCAAGTAAACACCATAATTAGATATCTGCCATCTTGCAAGACGGTCCGAATAAGCGTCCGAGTATTTAAACCCTAATGCATGAGAAATGGCAAATAAACACCATAATTACAAATCTGCCATCTAGCAAGAGGGTCCGCATAAGCGTCCGGGTGTTTAAACCCTAATGCATGAGAAATGGCAAGTATACACCATAATTACATATCTGCCATCACGCAAGAGGGTCCGAATAAGTGTCTGAGTGTTTAAACCCTAATGCATGATAAATGGCGAATAAACACCATAATTACGTATCTGCCATCATGCAATAGGGTCCGAATAAGTGTCCGAGTGTTTAAACCCTAATGCACGGGAAATCGAAAATAAACACCATAACTACATATATACCATCATACAAGAGGTCTGAATAAGTGTCCGAGTGTTTAAACCATAATGCATGAGAAATGGCAGATAAATACCATAACTACAAATCTACCATCATGCAAGAGTCTCCAAATAAGTGTCCGAGTGTTTAAACCCTAATGCATGAGAAATGGCAAGTAAACACCAAAATTACATATCTGCCATTATGCAAGAGGGTCCGAATAAGTGTCCGAGTGTTTAAACCCCAATGCATGAGAAATTGCAAATAAGCACAATAATTACATATCTGCCATCAAGCGAAAGGGTCCGAATAAGGGTCTGAGTGTTTAAACCCTAATGCATGGGAAATCGAAAATAAACACCATAATTACATATCTGCCATCGTGCAAGAGGGTCCGAATAAGTGTCCGAGTGTTTAAACCCTAATGCAAGAGAAATGGCAAATAAACACCATAATTACATATCTGCCATCATGCAAGAGAGTTTGAATAAGTGTCTGAGTGTTCAAACCCTAATGCATGAGAAATGGCAAGTCAAAACCATAATTACATATTTCCCATCATGCAAGAGGGGCCGAACAAGTGTCCGAGTGTTGAAACCCTAATGCATGAGAAATGGAAAATAAACACCATAATTACATATCTGCCATCACGCAAGAGGGTCCGAATAAGTGTCTGAGTGTTTAAACCCTAATGCATGAGAAATGGCAAATAAACACCATAATTATAAATCTCCCATCAAGCAAGAGGGACCGAATAAGCGTCCGAGTGATTAAACCCTAATGCATGAGAGACGGCAACTATACACCACAATTACATATCTACCATCACACAAGAGGGTCCGAATAAGTGTCCGAGCGTTTGAACCCTAATGCATGAGAAATGGCAAATAAACACCATAATTACAAATCTGCCATCATGCAAGAGGGTCCGAATAAGTGTCCGAGTGTTTAAACCCTAATGCATGAGAAATGGCAAGTAAACACCAACATTACATATCTGCCATCATGCAAGAGGGTCCGAATAAGTGTCAGTGTCTTTAAACCCTAATGCATGAGAAACGGCAAATAAACACCATAATTACATATCTGTCATCAAGCGAAAGGGTCCGAATAAGTGTCTGAGTGTTTAAACACTAATGCATGGGAAATCGAAAATAAACACCGTAATTACATATCTGTCATCATGCCAGAGGGTCCGAGTAAGTGTCCGAGTGTCTAAACCCTAATGCATGAGAAATGGCAAATATACACCATAATTACATATCTACCATCATGCAAGTGGGTCCGAATAAGTTCCTTAGTGTTTAAACCCTAATGCATGAGAAATGGCAAGTAAACACCATAATTACATATTTCCCACCATGCAAGACGGTCCGAACAAGTGTCCGAGTGTTGAAACCCAAATGCATGAGAAATGGAAAAAAAACACCATAATTACATATCTGCCATCATGCAAGAGGGTCCGAATAAGTGTCCGTGTGTTTAAACCCTAATGCACGTGAAATGGCAAGTAAACACCATAATTACATATCTGCCATCTTGCAAGACGGTCCGAATAAGCGTCCGAGTATTCAAACCCTAATGCATGAGAAATGGCAAATAAACACCATAATTACAAATCTGCCATCAATCAAGAGGGTCCGAACAAGCGTCCGGGTGTTTAAACCCTAATGCATGAGAAATGGCAAGTATACACCATAATTATATATCTGTCATCATGCAAGAGGGTCCGAATAAGTGTCCGAGCGTTTAAACCCTAATGAATGACAAATGGCAAGTAAACACCAAAATTACATATCTGACATCATGCAAGAGGGTCCGAATAAGTGTCCGAGTGTTTAAACCCCAATACATGAGAAATGGAAAATAAACACCATAATTACATATCTGCCATCAAACGAAAGGGTCCGAATAAGTGTCCGAGTGTTTAAACCCTAATGCATGGGAAATCGAAAATAAACACCATAATTACATATCTGCCATCATGCAAGAGGGTCCGAATAAGTCCGAGTGTTTAAACCCTAATGCATGAGAAATGGAAAATAAACA
Organism: Camellia sinensis; assembly: GCF_004153795.1. Lineage (NCBI taxonomy): Eukaryota > Viridiplantae > Streptophyta > Magnoliopsida > Ericales > Theaceae > Camellia > Camellia sinensis. The sequence goes on from NW_021025295.1 coordinate 1,398,315, forward strand.
CCATAATTACATATCTGCCATCATGCAAAAGGGTCCGAATAAGTGTCTGAGTGTTTAAACCCTAATGCATGAGAAATGGCAAGTCAAAACCATAATTACATATTTCCCATCATGCAAGAGGGGCCGAACAAGTGTCCGACTGTTGAAACCCTAATGCATGAGAAATGGAAAATAAACACCATAATTACAAATCTGCCGTCATGCAAGAGGGTCCGAATAAGTGTCCGAGTGTTTAAACCCTAATGCATGTGCAAGAGGGTCCGAATAAGTGTCTGAGTGTTTAAACCCTAATGCACGGGAAATCGAAAATAAACACCATAATTACATATCTTCCATCATGCAAGAGGGTCCGAATAAGTGTCTGAGTGTTTAAACCCTAATGCACGGGAAATCGAAAATAAACACCATAATTACATATCTGCCATCAAGCGAAAGGGTCCGAATAAGTGTTTGAGTGTTTAAACCCTAATGCATGGGAAATCGAAAATAAACACCATAATTACGTATCTGCCATCATGCAAGAGAGTCCGAATAAGTGTCCAAGTGTTTAAACCCTAATGCATGAGAAATGGAAAATAAACACCATAATTACATATCTGCCATCATCCAAGAGTATCCAAATAAGTGACCGAGTGTTTAAACCCTAATGCTTGAGAAGTGGCAAGTAAACACCATAATTACATATCTGCCATCATGCAAGTGGGACGGAATAAGTGTCCGAGTGTTTAAACCCTAATGCATGAGAAATGGCAAGTAAACACCAAAATTACATATCTGCCATCATGCAAGAGGGTCCGAATAAGTGTCCGAGTGTTTAAACCCTAATGCATGAGAAATGGCAAGTAAACACCAAAATTACATATCTGCCATCATGCAAGAGGGTCCGAATAAGTGTCAGAGTCTTTAAACCCTATTGCATGAGAAACGGCAAATAAACACCATAATTATATATCTGCCATCAAGCGAAAGGGTCCGAATAAGTGTCTGAGTATTTAAAGACTAATGCATTGGAAATCGAAAATAAACACCGTAATTACATATCTGTCATCATGCAAGAGGGTCCGAATAAGTGTCCGAGTGTTTAAACCCTAATGCATGAGAAATGGCAAATAAACACCCTAATTACATATCTACCATCATGCAAGAGGGTCCGAATAAGTGTCTTAGTGTTTAAACCCTAATGCGTGAGAAATGGCAAGTAAACACCATAATTACATATTTCCCATCGTGCAAGACGGTCTGAACAAGTGTCCAAGTGTTGAAAACCTAATGCATGAGAAATGAAAAATAAACCCCATAATTACATATCGGCCTTCATGCAAGAGGGTCCGAATAAGTGTCCGAGTATTTAAACCCTAATGCATGAGAAATGGCAAATAAACACGATAATTACAAATCGGCCATCAAGCAAGAGGGTCCGAATAAGCGTCCGAGTGTTTAAACCCTAATGCATGGGAAATGGCAAGTATACACCATAATTACATATCTACCATCATACAAGTGGGTCCGAATAAGTGTCCGAGTCTTTAAACCCTAATGCATGAGAAATGGCAAATCACCATAATTACATATCTGCCATCATGCAAGAGGGTCCGCGTAAGTGTCTGAGTATTTAAACCCTAATGCATGTGAAATGGCAAATAAACACTGTAATTACAAATCTGCCACCAAGCAAGAGGGTCCGAATAAGCGTCCGAGTGTTTAAACCCTAATGCATGAGAAATGGCAAGTATACACAATAATTACATATCTGCCATCATGCAAGAGGGTCCGAATAAGTGTCCGAGTATTTAAACCCTAATGCATGAGAAATGGCAAATAAACACCATAATTACATATCTGCCATCATGCAAGAGGGTCCGAATAAGTGTGTGAGCGTTTAAACCCTAATGCATGAGAAATGGAAAATAAACACCATAATTACATATCTGCCGTCATGCAAGAGGGTCCGAATAAGTGTCTGAGTGTTTAAACCCTAATGCACGGGAAATCAAAAATAAACACCATAATTACATATCTACCATCATACAAGAGGGTCCGAATAAGTGTCCGAGTGTTTAAACCATAACGCATGAGAAATGGCAAGTAAACACCATCATTACCTATATGCCATCATGCAAGAGGGTCCGAATAAGTGTCCGACTGTTTAAGCCCTAATGCATGAGAAATGGCAGACAAATACCATAATTACGAATCTACCATCATGCAAGAGGGTCCGAATAAGTGTCCGAGTGTTAAAACCCTAATGCATGAGAAATGGCAAATAAACACCATGATTACAAATCTGCCATCATGCAAGAGGGTCCGAATAAGTGTCCTAGTGTTTAAACCCTAATACATGAGAAATGGCAAGTAAACACCCAAATTACATATCTGCCATCATGCAAGAGGGTCCGAATAAGTGTCCGAGTGTTTAAACCCCAATACATGAGAAATGGAAAATAAACACCTTAATTACATATCTGCCATCATGCAAAAGGGTCCGCGTAAGTGTCCGAGTATTTAAACCCTAATGCATGTGAAATGGCAAATAAACACCATAATTACAAATCTGCCACCAAGCAAGAGGGTCCGAATAGGCGTCCGAGTGTTTAAACCCTAATGCATGAGAAATGGCAAGTATACACAACAATTACATATCTGCCATCATGCAAGAGGGTCCGAATAAGTGTCCGAGTATTTAAACCCTAATGCAAGAGAAATGGCAAATAAACACCATAATTACATATCTGCCATCATGCAAGAGGGTCCGCAAAATAAGTGTCCAAATGTTTAAACCCTAATGCATAAGAAATGGCAACTAAACACACAATTACATATCTGCCATCATGTAAGAGGATCAGAACAAGTATCCGAGTGTTTAAACCCTAATGCATGAGAAATGGCAAGTAAACACCATAATTACATATATACCATCATACAAGAGGGTCCGAATAAGTGTCCGAGGGTTTAAACCATAATGCATGAGAAATGGCAAGTAAACACCATCATTACAAATCTGCCATCAAGCAAGAGGGTCCGAATAAGCGTCCGAGTGTTTAAACCCTAATTCATGAGAAATGGCAAGTATACACCATAATTACATATCTACCATCATACAAGTGGGTCCGAATAAGTGTCCGAGTCTTTAAACCCTAATGCATGAGAAATGGCAAATAAACACCATAATTACATATCTGCCATCATGCAAGAGGGTCCGAATAAATGTCCGTGTGTTTAAACCCTAATGCACGTGAAATGGCAAGTAAATACCATAATTACATATCTGCCATCATGCAAGAGGGTCCGCATAAGTGTCAGAGTATTTAAACCCTAATGCATGTGAAATGGCAAATAAACACCATAATTACAAATCTGCCACCAAGCAAGAGGGTCCGAATAAGCGTCCGAGTGTTTAAACCCTAATGCATGAGAAATGGCAAGTATACATAATAATTTCATATCTGCCATCATGCAAGAGGGTCCGAATAAGTGTCCGAGTATTTAAACCCTAATGCCTGAGAAATGGCAAATAAACACCATAATTACATATCTGCCATCATGCAAGAGGGTCCGAATAAGTGTCTGAGCGTTTAAACCCCAATGCATGAGAAATGGAAAATAAACACCATAATTACATATCTGCCATCATGCAAGAGGGTCCGAATAAGTGTCTGAGTGTTTAAACCCTAATGCACGGGAAATCGAAAATAAACACCATAATTACATATCTACCATCGTACAAGAGGGTCTGAATAAGTGTCCGAGGGTTTAAACCATAATGCATGAGAAATGGCAAGTAAACACCATCATTACCTACATGCCATCATGCAAGAGGGTCGGAATAAGTGTCCGAGTGTTTAAACCCTAATGCATGAGAAATGGCAGACAAATGCCATAATTACGAATCTACCATCATGCAAGAGGGTCCGAATAAGTGTCCGAGTGTTTAAACCCTAATGTATGAGAAATGGCAAGTAAACACCCAAATTACATTTCTTCCATCATGCAAGAGGGTCCGAATAAGTGTCCGAGTGTTTAAACCCCAATACATGAGAAATGGAAAATAAACACCATAATTACATGTCTGCCATGAAGCGAAAGGGTCCGAATAAGTGTCTGAGTGTTTAAACCCTAATGCATGGGAAATCGAAAATAAACACCATAATTACATATCTACCATCATACAAGAGGGTACGATTAAGTGTCCGAGTGTTTAAACCCTAATGCATGAGAAATGGCAAATAAACACCATAATTACATATCTGCCATCATGCAAGAGGGTCCGAATAAGTGTCCGAGTATTTAAACCCTAATGCATGAGAAATGGCAAATAAACACTATAATTATAAATCTCCCATCAAGCAAGAGGGACCGAATAAGCGTCCGAGTGATTAAACCCTAATGCATGAGAAACAGCAACTATACACCATAATTACATATCTACCATCCCACAAGAGGGTCCGAATAAGTGTCCGAGCATTTGAACCCTAATGCATGACAAATGGCAAATAAACACCATAATTACAAATCTGCCATCATGCAAGAGGGTCCGAATAAGTGTCCGAGTGTTTAAACCCTAATGCATGAGAAACGGCAAATAAACACCATAATTACATATCTGCCATCAAGCGAAAGGGTCCGAATAAGTGTCTGAGTGTTTAAACACTAATTCAAGGGAAATCGAAAATAAATACCGTAATTACATATCTGTCATCATGCCAGAGGGTCCGAGTAAGTGTCCGAGTGTTTAAACCCTAATGCATGAGAAATGGCAAATATACACCATAATTACATATCTACCATCATGCAAGAGGGTCCGAATAAGTTCCTTATTGTTTAAACCCTAATGCATGAGAAATGGCAAGTAAACACCATAATTACATATTTCCAATCATGCATGACGGTCTGAACCAGTGTCCAAGTGTTGAAACCCTATTGCATGAGAAATGGAAAATAAACCCCATAATTACATATCTGCCATCATGTAAGAGGGTCCGAATAAGTGTCCAAGTGTTTAAACCCTAATGCACGTGAAATGGCAAGTAAACACCATAATTACATATCTGCCATCATGCAAGAGGGTCCGAATAAGTGTCCGAGTATTTAAAGCCTAATTCATGACAAATGGCAAATAAACACCATAATTACAAATCTGTCATGAAACAAGAGGGTCCGAATAAGCGTCCGAGTGTTTAAACCCTAATGCATGGGAAATGGCAAGTATACACCATAATTACATATCTACCATCGTACAAGAGGGTCCGAATAAGTGTCCGAGCCTTTAGACCCTAATGCATGAGAAATGGCAAATAAACACCATAATTACTTATTTTCTATCATGCAAGAGGGTCTGAATAACATGTCGAGTGTTTAAACCCTAATGCTTGGGAAATGGCACGTAAATAACATAATTACATACCTCCCATCGTGCGAGGGGGTCTGAATAAGTGTCCGAGTATTGAAACCCTAATGCATGAGAAATGGAAAATAAACACCAGAATTACATATCTGCGATCATTGCAAGAGGGTCTGAATAAATGTCCGTGTGTTTACACCCTAATGCATGTGAAATGGCTAGTAAACACCATAATTACATATCTGCCATCATTCTAGGGGGCCCGAATAAGTGTCCGAGTATTTAAACCCAAATGCATGAGAAATGGCAAATAAACACCATAATTACATATCTGCCATCAAGCAAGATGGTTCGAATAAGCGTCCGAGTGTTTAAACCCTAATGCATGAGAAATGGCAAGTATACGCCATAATTACGTATCTGCCATAATGCAAGAGGGTCCGAATAAGTATCCGAGTATTTAAACCCTAATGCATGAGAATTGGCAAATAAACACCGTAATTACATATCTGCCAGCATGCAAGATGGTCCGAATAAGTGTCTGAGTGTTTAAACCCTAATGCATGGTAAATGGAAAATAAACACCATAATTACAAATCTGCCGTCATGCAAGAGGGTCCGAATAAGTGCCCGAATGTTTAAACCCTAATGCATGAGAAATGGCAAATAAACACCATAATTACATATCTGCCATCATGCAAGAGGGTCCGAATAAGTGTCTTAGTGTTTAAACCCTAACAAATGAGAAATGGCAAGTAAACACCATAATTACATTTCAGCCATCATGCAAGAGGGTCCGAATAAGTGTCCGAGTGTTTAAACCCTAATGCATGGGAAATCGAAAATAAACACCATAATTATTTACCTGCCATCATGCAAGAGGGTCCGAATAAGTGTCCGAGTGTTTAAACCCTAATGCATGAGAAATGGCAAATAAACACCATAATTACTTATTTTCTATCATGCAAGAGGGTCCAAATAAGTGTCTGCGTGTTTAAACCATAATGCACGCGAAATGGCGACTAAACACCATAATTACCTATATGCCATCATGCAAGAGGGTCCGAATAAGTGTCCGAGTGTTTAAACCCTAATGCATGAGAAATGGCAAATAAATACCATCATTACAAATCTACCATCATACAAGATGGTCCGAATAAGTGTTCGAGTGTTTAAATCCTAATGCATGAGAAATGGCAAGTGAACACCAAAATTACATATCTGCCATCATGCAAGAGGGTCCGAATAGGTGTCCGAGTGTTTAAACCCCAATGCTTGGGAAATGGCAAATAAACACCATAATTACATATCTGCCATCAAGCGAAAGGGTCCGAATAAGTGCCTGAGTGTTTAAACCCTAATGCAAGGGAAATCGAAAATAAAAACCATAATTACATATCTGTCATCATGCAAGAGGGTCCGAATTAGTGTCTGAGTGTTTAAACCCTAATGCATGAGAAATGGCAAGTAAACACCCTAATTACATATTTCTCATCATGCAAGAGGGTCCGAACAAGTGTCCGAGTGTGGAAACCCTAATGCATGAGAAATGGAAAATAAACACCATAATTACATATCTGACATCATGCAAGAGAGTCTGAATAAGTGTCCGATAGTTTAAACCCCAATGCACGTGAAACGGCAAGTAAACACCATAATTACATATCTACCATCAAGCAAGAGGGTCCCAATAAGTGTCCGAGTATTTAAACCCTAGTCCATCAGAAATGGCAAATAAACACCATAATTACATATCTGCCATCAAGCAAGAGAGTCTGAATAAGTGTCCGATAGTTTAAACCCCAATGCACGTGAAACGGCAAGTAAACACCATAATTACATATCTGCCATCATGATTAAATTTTTGTATCAAATATCAAATGTCACATCAACAATTCCGGTTGTGTAAGTGAGTGAGGGTAAAGATGGAAGATTGTGGTGTGTATTGAGCAAATGTTTTATTTATCAAATTACTAAAAGTGTGCCTTGAGTAGTGGTATGCCTTGAGATGAAATGTGGTGTGCAAATAGAGGCACTCGCAAAAGTCTAATAGGTTATTTTAGGTGGTGCTATATGACCACTTTGAGGCCCTGTTTTGAGACTTGAATTTGTAATAAAAAAAATTATTATAAGTTATTATATCATTTTCTTTACTTTTTGTACTTCTTTTAGTAAAGAAGTTAAAAAACTAACTAAATTCGCCAATTCTCAAATGAGACCTCAATGATATAGCGATAAGTAATAAAATCTTATAAAGGTAGAAATTTAAACCTATACTCCGGGCTATAGGTGTAGCTTGTCCAGGTTTGGAAAACTCATCCTAATAACTTTGAGGGTTGGTAGAGCAGTAAAGACTTGGGGTGTTAAATCCCAAGTATCGACTTCAATTCTTTTCAAGGCCAGCCATTCAAAAATTTTGTTTAAACCCTAATGCATGAGAAATGGCAAGTAAACACCATAATTACATATCTACCATCATGTCATTCAAGAGGGTCGGAATAAGTGTCCGAGTGTTTAAACCCAAATGCATAGGAAATGGCAAGTAAACACCATAATTACATATCTGCTATCAGGCAAGGGGGTCCGAATAAGTGTCGCCTGTTCTGATCCTACTGCACGAGAAATGGCAAGAAAACACTATAATTAAATATATGCCATCATGCAAGAGGGTCTTAACAAGTGTCCGGGTGTTTGAACCCTAATGCATAAGAAATGGCAAGTAAACACCATAATTACATATCTGCCATCATGCAAGAGGGCCTAAATAAGTGTCCGAGTGTTTAAACCCTAATGCATGAGAAATCGTAAGTAAATCCCATAATTACATATCTGCCATCATGAAAGAGGGTCCAAATAAGTGTCCGAGTGTTTGAAACCTATTGCATGAGAAATGGAAAATAAACACCATAATTATATATCTGCCATCATGCAAGAAGGTCCGAATAACTGTCCGAGTGTTTAAACGTTAATGCATGAGAAATGGCAAACAAACACCATAATTACATATCTGCCATCATGCAAGAGGGCCCGAATAAATGTCCAAGTGTTTAAGCCCTAATGCATGAGAAATGGCAAGTAAACACCATAATTACATATCTGCCATCATGCAAGAGGGTCTGAATAAGTGTCCGAGTATTTATTCCCTAATGCAAGAGAAATGGCACATAAACACCATAATTGCATATCTGCCATCATGCAAGAGGGTCCGAATAAGTGTCCGAGTGTTTAAACCCTAATGCATGAGAATATAGTAAGTAAACCCCATAATTACATATCTGCCATCATGAAACAGGGTCCGAATAAGTGTCTGTGTGTTTAAACCATAATGCATGAGAAATGGCAAATAAACACCATAATTACATACCTGCCATCATGCAAGAGGGTCCGAATAAGTGTCTGAGTGTTTAAACCCTAATGCATGAGAGATGGCAAGTAAACACCATAATTACATATTTCCCATTATGCAAGAGGGTCCGAACAAGTGTCCGAGTGTTGAAACCCTAATGCATGAGCAATGGAAAATAAACGCCATAATTACATATCTGCCATCATGCAAGAGGGTCCGAATAAGTGTCCGAGTGTTTAAACCCCAATGCATGAGAAATGCCAAATAAACACCATAATTACATATCTGCCATCAGGCGAAAGGGTCCGAATAAGTGTCTGGGTGTTTAAACCCTAATGCGTGGGAAATCGAAAATAAACACCATAATTACATATCTGTCATCATGCAAGAGGGTCCGAATAAGTGTCCGCGTGTTTAAACCCTAATGCATGAGGAATGGAAAATAAACACCATAATTACATATCTGCCATCAAGCAAGAGGGTCCGAATAAGTGTCCGAGTATTTAAACCCTAATGCATGAGAAATGGCAAATAAACACCATAATTACATATCTGCCATCAAGCAAGAGGGTCTGAATAAGCGTTCGAGTGTTTAAACCCTAATGCATGAGAATTGGAAAGTATACACCATAATTACATATCTGCCATCATGCAAGAGGTTCGGAATAAGTGTTCGAGTATTTAAACCCTAATGCATGAGAATGGCAAATAAACACAATATTTACGTATCTGCCATCATGCAAGAGGGTTCGAATAAGTGTCTGTGTGTTTAAACCCTAATGCATGAGAAATGGCAAATAAACACCATAATTACATATCTGCCATCATGCCAGAGGGTTCGAATAAGTGTCTGAGTGTTTAAACCCTAATGCATGGGAAATCGAAAATAAACACCATAATTACATATCTGCCATCATACAAGAGGGTACGATTAAGTGTCCGAGTGTTTAAACCCTAATGCATGAGAAATGGCCAATAAACACCACAATTACAAATCTGCCATCATGCAAGAGGGTCCGAAAAAGTGTCCGAGTGTTTAAACCCTAATGCATGAGAAATGGCAAGTAAACACCAAAATTACATATCTGCCATCATGCAAAAGGGTCCGAAAAAGTGTGCGAGTGTTTAAACCCTAATGCATGAGAAATGGAAAATAAACACCATAATTACATATCTGCCATCAAGCGTAAGGGTCCGAATAAGTGACTGAGTGTTTAAACCCTAATGCATGAGAAATGGCAAATAAACACCATAATTACATATCTGCCATCATGCAAGAGGGTCCGAATAAGTGTCTGAGTGTTTAAACCCTAATGCATGTGAATTGGCAAGTAAACACCATAATTACGTATCTGCCAACATGCAAGAGGGTCTGAATAACTGTCCGAGTGTTTAAACCCTAATGCATGAGAAATGGTAAATAAATACCATAATTACAAATCTACCATCATACAAGAGGGTCCGAATAAGTGTCCGAGTGTTTGAGCCCTAATGCTTGCGAAATGGCAAGCAAACAACATAATTACATATCTGCCATCACGCAAGAGGGTCCAAATATGTGTCCGAGTGTTTAAACCCTAATGCTTGAGAAATGGCAAACAAACACCGTAATTACATATATGCCATCCCATCATGCAAGAGGGTCCGAACAAGTGTCCAAGTGTTGAAACCCTAATGCATGAGAAATGGCAAATAAACACCATAATTACATATCTGCCATCATGCAAGAGGGTCCGAATAAGAGTCCGAGTGTTTAAAGCCTAATGCATGAGAAATGGCAAGTAAACACCATAATTACATATTTCCCATCATGCAAGAGGGTCCGAACAAGTGTCCAAGTGTTGAAACCCTAATGCATGAGAAATGGAAAATAAACACCATAATTACATATCTGCCATCATGCACGAGGGTCCGAATAAGTCTCTGACAGTTTAAACCGTAATGCATGGTAAATGGAAAATAAACACCATAATTACATATCTGCCATCATGCAAGAGGGTCCGAATTAGTGCCCGAGTGTTTAAACCCTAATGCATGAGAAATGGAAAATAAACCCCATAATTACATATCAGCCATCATGCAAGAGGGTCCGAACAAGTGTCTGAGTGTTTAAACCCTAATGAATGAGAAACGGCAAGTAAACACCATAATTACATTTCTGCCATCGTGCAAGAGGGTCCGAATAAGTGTCCGAGTGTTCAAACCCTAATGCATGGGAAATCGAAAATCAACACCATAATTACATATCTGCCATCAAGCAAGAGGGTCCGAACAACTGTCCGAGTGTTGAAGCCCTAATGCATGAGAAATGGAAAATAAACACCATAATTACATATCTGCCATCATGCAAGAGTGTCCGAATAAGTGTCCGAGAGTTTAAACCATAATGCATGTGAAACGGCAAGTAAACACCATAATTACATATCTGCCATCATGCAAGAGTGTCCGAATAAGTGTCCGAGTATTTAAACCCTAATGCACGAGAAATGGCAAATAAACACCATAATTACATATCTACCATCAAGCAAGAGGGTCTGAATAAGCGTCCGAGTGTTTAAACCCTAATGCATGAGAAATGGCAAATAAACACAATATTTACGCATCTGCCATCATGCAAGAGGGTCCGAATAAGTGTCTAAGTGTTTAAATCCTAATGCATGAGAAATGGAAAATAAACACCATAATTACATATCTGCCATCATGCAAGAGGGTTCGAATAAGTGTCTGAGTGTTTAAACCCTAATGCATGGGTAATCGAAAATAAACACCATAATTACATATCTACCATCATACAAGAGGGTACGATTAAGTGTCCGAGTGTTTAAACCCTAATGCATGAGAAATGGCCAATAGACACCATAATTACATATCTGCCATCATGCAAGAGGGTCCCAAAAAGTGTCCGACTGTTTAAACCCTAATGCATGAGAAATGGCAAATACACATCATAATTACATATCTGCCACCAAGGGTAAGGGTCCGAATAAGTGTCTGAGTGTTTAAACCCTAATGCATGAGAAATGGCAAATAAACACCATAAATACATATCTGCCATCGTGCAAGAGGGTCCGAATATGTGTCTGAGTGTTTAAACCCTAATGCATGAGAACTGGCAAGTAAACACCATAATTACATATTTCCCATCATGCAAGAGGGTCCGAACAAGTGTCCGAGTGTTGAAACCCTAATGCATGAGAAATGGAAAATAAACACCATAATTACATATCTGCCATCATGCAAGAGGGTCCGAATAAGTGTCCGAGTGTTTCAACCCTAATGCACGTGAAATGGCAAGTAAACACCATAATTACATATCTGCCATCATGCAAGAGGGTCCGAATAAGTGTCCGAGTATTTAAACCCTAATGCATGAGAAATGGCAAATAAACACCATAATTACATATCTGCCATCAAGCATGAGGGTCCGAATAAACGTCCGAGTGCTTAAACCCTAATGCATGAGAAATGGCAAGTATACACCAAAATTACATATCTGCCATCACGCAAGAGGGTCTGAATAAGTATCCGAGTATTTAAACCCAAATGCAAGGTAAATGGAAATTAAACACCAGAATTACATATCTGTCATCATGCAAGAGGGTCCGAATAAGTGCCCGAGTGTTTAAACCCAAATGCATGAGAAATGGAAAATAAACACCATAATTACATATCTGCCGTCATGCAAGAGGGTCCGAACAAGTGTCTGAGTGTTTTAACCCTAATGAATGAGAAACGGCCAGTAAACACCATAATTACATTTCTGCCATCATGCAAGAGGGTCCGAATAAGTGTCCGAGCGTTTAAACCCTAGTGCATGGGAAATCGAAAATAAACCCCATAATTAAATATCTGCCATCATGCAAGTGGGTCCGAATAAGTGTCCGAGTGTTTAAACTCTAATGCACGTGAAATGGCAGGTAAACACCATAATTACATATCTGCCATCATCCAAGAGGGTCCGAATAAGTGTCCGAGTATTTTAACCCTAATGCATGAGAAATGGAAAATAAACACCATAATTACATATCTGCCATCAAGCAAGAGGGTCCGAATAAGCGTCCGAGTGTTTAAACCCTAATGCATGAGAAATAGCAAGTATACACCATAATTACTTATCTGCCATCATGCAAGAGGGTCCGAATAAGTATCCGAGTATTTAAACCCTAATGCATGAGAAATGGCAAATAAACACCATAATTACACATTTGCCATCATGCACGAGGGTCCGAATAAGTGTCTGACAGTTTAAACCGTGATGCATGGTAAATGGAAAATAAACACCATAATTACATATCGGCCATCATGCAAGAGGGTCCGAATTAGTGCCCGAGGGTTTAAACCCTAATGCATGAGAAATGGCAAATAAACCCCATAATTACATATCAGCCATCATGCAAGAGGGTCCAAACAAGTGTCTGAGTGTTTAAACCCTAATGAATGAGAAACGGCAAGTACACACCATAATTACATTTCTGCCATCATGCAAGAGGGTCCGAATATGTGTCCGAGTGTTTAAACCCTAATGCATGGGAAATCGAAAATCAACACCATAATTACATATCTGCCATCAAGCAAGAGGGTCTGAATAAGTGTCCGAGTGTTTAAACCATAATGCATGAGAAATTGGCAAATAAACACCATAATTACTTATTTGCTATCATGCAAGAGGGTCCGAACAAGTGTCTGCGTGTTTAAACCCTAATGCATGAGAAATGGCAAGTAAACACCATAATTACATATTTGCCATCATGCAAGAGGGTCCGAACATGTGTCTGAGTGTTGAAACCCTAATGCATAAGAAATGGAAAATAAACACCACAATTACATATCTGCCATCATGCAAGAGAGTCCGAATGACTGTCCGAGTATTTAAACCTTAATGCTTGAGAAATGGCAAATAAACACCATAATTACATATCTGCCATCAAGCAAGTGGGTCCGAATATCTGTTCGAGTGTTTAAAACCTAATGCGTGACAAATGACAAGTAAACACCAAAATTACATATCTACCATCATGCAAGGGGTCCGAATAAGTGTTCGAGTGTTTAAACCCTAATGCCTGAGAAATGGCAAATAAACACCATAATTACATACCTGCCATCATGCAAGAGGGTCCGAATAAGTGTCTGAGTGTTTAAACCATAATGCATGGGAAACGGAAAATAAACACCATAATTACATATCTGCCGTCAAGCAAGAGGGTCCGAATAAGTGTCCGATTGTTCAAACCCTAATACATAAGAAATGACAAGTAAACACCATAATGACATATCTACCATCATGCAAGGGGTCCGAACAAGTGTCCGAGTGTTTAAACCCTAATGCCTGAGAAGTGGCAAATAAACACCATAATTACATATCTGCCATCATGCAAGAGGGTCCGAACAAGTGTCTGAGTGTTTAAACCCTATTGCATGAGAAATGGAAAATAAACACCATAATTACATATCAGCCGTCAAGCAAGAGGATCCGATTAAGTGCCCGAGTGTTTAAACCCTAATGCTTGAGAAATGGCAAATAAACACCATAATTACATATCTGCCATCATGCAAGAGGGTCCGAATAAGTGTCTGAGTGTTTAATCCCAAATGCATGGGAAACAGAAAATAAACACCAAAATTACATATATGTCGTCAAGCAAGAGCATCCGAATAAGTGTCCGATTGTTTAAGCCCTAATGCATGAGAAATGGCAAGTAAAAACAATAATTACATATCTGCCATCATGCAAGACGGTCCGAATAAGTGTCCGAGTGTTTAAACCCTAATGCATGAGAAATGGCAAATAAACACCGTAATTACATATCTCCTGTCATGTAGGAGGTTCCGAATAAGTGTCCGAGTGATTTGAACCCTAATGCATTAGGAATGGCAAGTAAACACCATAATTACATATCAGCCATCATGCAGGAGGGTCTGAATAAGTGTCCGAGTGTTTGAACCCTAATGCATGGGAAATGGGAAGTAAACAGCACAATTATATATCTGCCATCACGCAAGAGGATCCGAATAAGTGACCGCATTTTGGAATCCTAATACTCGAGAAATGGCAAGTAAACACCATAACTACATATCTGCCATCATGCATGAGGGTCCGAATAAGTGTCCGAGTGTTTAATCCCTAATGCATGAGAAATGGAGAGTAAACACCATAATTAAATATTTGCCATCATGCAAGAGGGTCCGAATAGGTGTCCGAGTGTTTAAACCATAATGCATGAGAAATCGCAAGTGAACACCATAATTACATATCTACCATCATGCAAGAGGGTCCGAAGAAGTGTTCGAGTATTTAAACCCTAATGCATGAGAAATGGCAAATAAACACCCTAATTACATATCTACCATCATGCAAGAGGGTCGGAATAACTGTCTGAGTGTTTAAACCCTAATGCATGAGAAATGCCAAGTAAACACCATAATTACTTATCTACCATCGAGCAAGAGGGTTCGCATAAGTGTCTGAGTGTTTAAACCCTAATGCGTGAGAAATGGCAAATAAACACCGTAATTACATATCTACCATCATGCAAGAGTGTCTGAATAACTGTCTGAGTGTTTAAACCCTAATGCATGAGAAATGGCAAATAGACAGCATAATTACATATCTACCATCATGCAAGAGGGTCCGAAGAACTGTCCGAGTATTTAAACCCTAATGCATGAGAAATGGCAAATAAACACCATAATTACATATCTGCCATCATGCAAGAGGGTCCGAATAACTGTCTGAGGGTTTAAACCCTAATGCATGAGAAATGCCAAGTAAACACCATAATTACATATCCACCATCTTGCAAGAGGGTCCGAATAAGTGTCTGAGTGTTTAAACCGTAATGCATGAGAAATGGTAAATAAACACCACAATTACATATCTCCCATTATGCAATAGGGTCCGAATAACTGTCTGAGTGTTTAAACCCTAATGCATGAGAAATGCCAAGTGAACACCATAATTACATATCCACCATCTTGGAAGAGGGTCCGAATAAGTGTCTGAGTGTTTAAACCGTAATGCATGGGAAATGGTAAATAAACACCATAATTACATATCTCCCATTATGCAATAGGGTCCGAATAACTGTCTGAGTGTTTAAACCCTAATGCATGAGAAATGGAAAGTAAACACCACAATTACATATCTACCATCACGCAAGAGGGTCCGAAGAAGTGTCTGAGTATTTAAACACTAATGCATGAGAAATGGCAAATAAACATCATAATTACATATCTGCCATCATGCAAGAGGGTCCGAATAACTGTCTGAGTGTTTAAACCCTAATGCATGAGAAATGGAAAGTAAACACCATAATTACATATCCACCGTCATGCAAGAGGGTCCGAATAAGTGTCCGAGTCTTTAAACCTAATGCATGAGAAATGACAAGTAGACACCATAAATACATATCTACCATCATGTAAGGGGTCCGAATAAGTGTCCGAGTGTTTAAACCCTAATGCCTGAGAAATGGCAACTAAACACCATAATTACATATCTGCCATCATGCAAGAGGGTCCGAATAAGTGTCGGAGTGTTTAAACCCTAATGCATGGGAAACGGAAAATAAACACCATAATTACATATCTGTCGTCAAGCAAGAGGGTCCGAATAAGTGTCCGAGTGTTCAAACCCCAATGCATGAGAAATGACAAGTAAACACCATAATTACATATCTACCATCATGCAAGGGGTCCGAATAAGTGTCCGAGTGTTTAAACCCTAATGCCTGAGAAATGGCAAATAAACACCATAATGACATATCTGCCATCATGCAAGAGGGTCGGAATAACTGTCTTAGTGTTTAAACCCTAATGCATGAGAAATGCCAAGTAAACACCATAATTACTTATCTACCATCAAGCAAGAGGGTTCGAATAAGTGTCTGAGTGTTTAAACCCTAATGCATGAGAAATGGCAAATAAACACCGTAATTACATATCTGCCATCATGCAAGAGGGTCTGAATAACTCTCTGAGTGTTTAAACCCTAATGCATGAGAAATGGCAAATAGACAGCATAATTACATATCTACCATCATGCAAGAGGGTCCGAAGAACTGTCCGAGTATTTAAACCCTAATGCATGAGAAATGGCAAATAAACACCATAATTACATATCTGCCATCATGCAAGAGGGTCTGAATAACTGTCTGAGGGTTTAAACCCTAATGCATGAGAAATGGCAAGTAAACACCATAATTACATATCCACCATCTTGGAAGAGGGTCCGAATAAGTGTCTGAGTGTTTAAACCGTAATGCATGAGAAATGGTAAACAAACACCACAATTACATATCTCCCATTATGCAATAGGGTCCGAATAACTGTCTGAGTGTTTAAACCCTAATGCATGAGAAATGCCAAGTGAACACCATAATTACATATCCACCATCTTGGAAGAGGGTCCGAATAAGTGTCTGAGTGTTTAAACCGTAATGCATGAGAAATGGTAAACAAACACCACAATTACATATCTCCCATTATGCAATAGGGTCCGAATAACTGTCTGAGTGTTTAAACCCTAATCCCTAATGCATGAGAAATGGAAAGTAAACACCACAATTACATATCTACCATCACGCAAGAGGGTCCGAAGAAGTGTCTGAGTATTTAAACCCTAATGCATGAGAAATGGCAAATAAACATCATAATTACATATCTGCCATCTTGCAAGAGGGTCCGAATAACTGTCTGAGTGTTTAAACCCTAATGCATGAGAAATGGAAAGTAAACACCATAATTACATATCCACCATCATGCAAGAGGGTCCGAATAAGTGTCTGAGTGTTTGAACCCTAATGCATGAGAAATGGCAAACAAACACCATAATTACATATCTGCCGTCAAGCAAGGGGGTCCGATTAAGTGTCCCAGTGTTTAAACCCTAATGCCTGAGAAATGGCAAATAAACACCAAAATTACATATCTGCCATCATGCAAGAGGGTCCGAATAAGTGTCTGAGTGTTTAGACCCTAATGCATGGGAAATGGCAAATAAATCCCATAATTACATATCTGCCATCATGCAAGACGGTCTGAATAACTTTCTGAGTGTTTAAACCCTAATGCTTGAGAAATGGCAAGTAAACACCGTAATTACATGTCTACCATCATGCAAGAGGGCCCGAATAAGTGTCCGAGTGTTTAAACCCTAATGCATGAGAAATGGAAAATAAACACCATAATTACGTATATGCCGTCATGCAAGAGGGTCCAAATAAGTGTCTGAGTTTTTAAACCCTAATGCATGAGAAATGGCAAGTAAACACCATAATTACATATCCACCATCATGCAAGAGGGTCCGAATAAGTGTCCGAGTGTTTAAACCCTAATGCATGAGAAATGGCAAATAAACCCCATAATTACCTATCTACCATCATGCAAGAGGGTCCGAATAACTGTCTCAGTGTTTAAACCATAATGCATGAGAAATGCCAAGTAAACACCATAATTACATATCTACCATCATGCAAGAGGGTCCGAATAAGTGTCCGAGTGTTTAATCCCTAATGCATGAGAAATGGAAAATAAACCCCATAATTACATATCTGCCATCATGCAAGAGGGTCTGAATAACTGTCTGAGTGTTTAAACCCTAATGCTTGAGAAATGGCAAGTAAACACCATAATTACATGTCTACCATCATGCAAGAGGGCCCGAATAAGTGTCCGAGTGTTTAAACCCTAATGCATGAGAAATGGAAAATAAACACCATAATTACATATCTGGCGTCATGCAAGAGTGTCCAAATAAGTGTCTGAGTGTTTAAACCTTAATGCATGAGAAATGGCAAGTAAACACCATAATTACATATCTGCCATCATGCAAGAGGGTCCGAATAA
>NW_021025295.1:1417489-1456178 GCF_004153795.1 Camellia sinensis
TAATGCATTAGGAATGGCAAATAAACACCATAATTACATATCTGCCATCATGCAGGAGGGTCTGAATAAGTGTCCGAGTGTTTGAACCCTAATGCATTGGAAATGGCAAGTAAACACACAATTATATATCTGCCATCACGCAAGAGGATCCGAATAAGTGACCGCATTTTTGAATCCTAATACTCGAGAAATGGCAACTAAACCCCATAACTACATATCTGCCATCATGCAAGAGGGTCCGAATAAGTGTCCGAGTGTTTAAACCATAATGCATGAGAAATCACAAGTGAACACCATAATTACATATCTGCCATCATGCAAGAGGGTCCGAAGAAGTGTCCGAGTATTTAAACCCTAATGCATGAGAAATAGCGAATAAAGACCATAATTACATATCTGCCATCATGCAAGAGGGTCCGAATACGTGTCCGAGTGTTTAAACCCTAATGCATAAGAAATGGCAAATAAACACCATAATTACATATCTGCCATCATGCAAAAGGGTCCGAATAAGTGTCCGAGTATTTAAACCCTAATGCATGAGAAATGGAAAATAAACACCCTAATTACATATCTGCCGTCATGCAGGAGGTTCCGAATAACAGTCCGAGTGTTTTGAACCCTAATGCATTACGAATGGCAAGTAAACACCATAATTACATATCTGCCATCATGCAGGGGGTCTGAATAAGTGTCCGAGTGTATGAACCCTAATGCATGGGAAATGGCAAGTAAACACCACAATTATATATCTGCCATCACGCAAGAGGATCCGAATAAGTGACCGAATTTTTGAATCCTAATACTCGAGAAATGGCAAGTAAACACCATAACTACATATCTGCCATCATGCAAGAGGGTCCGAATAAGAGTCCGAGTGTTTAATCCCTAATGCATGAGAAATGGCAAGTAAACACCATAATTAAATATTTGCCATCAGGCAAGAGGGTCCGAACAAGTGTCCGAGTGTTGAAACCTTAATGCACGAGAAATGGCAAATAAACACCATAATTACGTATCTGCCATTATGCAAGACGCTCCGAATAAGTATCCGAGTGTTTAAACCATAATGCATGAGAAATCGCAAGTAAACACCATAATTACATATCTGCCATCATGCAAGAGGGTCCGAAGAAGTGTCCGAGTATTTAAACCCTAATGCATGAGAAATGGGAAATAGCACCATAATTACATATCTGCCATCATGCAAGAGGGTAAAAATAAGTGTCTGATTGTTTAAACCCTAGTGCATGAGAAATGGCAAATAAACACCATAATTACATATCTACCATCATGCAAGAGGGTCCGAATAAGTGTCCGAGTGTTTAAACCCTAATGCATGAGAAATGGAAAATAAACACCATAATTACATATCTGGCGTCATGCAAGAGTGTCCAAATAAGTGTCTGAGTGTTTAAACCTTAATGCATGAGAAATGGCAAGTAAACACCATAATTACATATCTGCCATCATGCAAGAGGGTCCGAATAAGTGTCCGGTATTTAAGCCCGAATGCATGAGAAATGGCAAATAAACACCATAATTACATATCTGCCGTCGTACAGGAGGTTCCGAATATGTGTCCGAGTGTTTTGAACCCTAATGCATTAGGAATGGCAAATAAAAACCATAATTACATATCTGCCATCATGCAGGAGGGTCTAAATAAGTGTCCAAGTGTTTGAACCCTAATGCATTGGAAATGGCAAGTAAACACCACAATTATATATCTGCCATCACGCAAGAGGATCCGAATAAGTGACCGCATTTTTAAATCCTAATACTCGAGAAATGGCAACTAAACCCCATAACTACATATCTGCCATCATGCAAGAGGGTCCGAATAAGTGTCCGAGTGTTTAATCCCTAATGCATGAGAAATGGCAAGCAAACACCATAATTAAATATTTGCCATCATACAAGAGGGTCCGAACAAGTGTCCGAGTGTTGAAACCTTAATGCTTAAGAAATGGCAAATAAACCCCATAGTTACGTATCTGCCGTCATGCAAGAGCGACCGAATAAGTGTCCGAGTGTTTAAACCATAATGCATGAGAAATCACAAGTGAACACCATAATTACATATCTGCCATCATGCAAGAGGGTCCGAAGAAGTTTCCGAGTATTTAAACCCTAATGCATGAGAAATAGCGAATAAAGACCACAATTACATATCTGCCATCATATAAGAGGGTCCGAATACGTGTCCCAGTGTTTAAACCCTAATGCATAAGAAATGGCAAATAAACACCATAATTACATATCTGGCATCATGCAAAAGGGTCCGAATAAGTGTCCGAGTATTTAAACCCTAATGCATGAGAAATGGCAAATAAACACCCTAATTACATATCTGCCGTCATGCAAGAGGTTCCGAATAACTGCCCGAGTGTTTTGAACCCTAATGCATTACGAATGGCAAGTAAACACCATAATTACATATCTGCCATCATGCAGGGGGGTCTGAATAAGTGTCCGAGTGTATGAACCCTAATGCATGGGAAATGGCAAGTAAACACCACAATTATATATCTGCCATCACGCAAGAGGATCCGAATAAGTGACCGCATTTTTGAATCCTAATACTCGAGAAATGGCAAGTAAACACCATAACTACATATCTGCCATCATGCAAGAGGGTCCGAATAAGAGTCCGAGTGTTTAATCCCTAATGCATGAGAAATGACAAGTAAACACCATAATTAAATATTTGCCATCAGGCAAGAGGGTCCGAACAAGTGTCCGAGTGTGGAAACCTTAATGCACGAGAAATGGAAAATAAACACCATAATTACGTATCTGCCATCATGCAAGACGCTCCGAATAAGTATCCGAGTGTTTAAACAATAATGCATGAGAAATCGCAAGTAAACACCATAATTAAATATCTGCCATCATGCAAGAGGGTCCGAAGAAGTGTCCGAGTATTTAAACCCTAATGCATGAGAAATGGCAAATAGCACCATAATTACATATCTGCCATCATGCAAGAGGGTAAAAATAAGTGTCTGATTGTTTAAACCCTAGTGTATGAGAAATGGCAAATAAACACCATAATTACATATCTGCCATCACGCAAGAGGGTCCGAATAAGTGTCCGAGTGTTTAAACCCTAATGCATGAGAAATGGCAAATAAACACCATAATTACATATCTGCCATCGTGCAAGAGGGTCCGAATAAGTGTCTTAGTTTTTAAACCCTAATGCATGAGAAATGGGAAATAAACACCATAATTACATATCTTCCATCAAGCAAGAGGGTCCGAATAAGTGTTCGAGCGTTTAAACCCTAATGCATGAGAAATGGCAAATAAACACCATAATTACATATCTGCCATCATCCAAGAGGGTCCGAATAAGTGTCTGAGTGTTTAAACCCTAATGCATGGGAAATCGAAAATAAACACCATAATTACATATCTACCATCATACAAGAGGGTCCGAATAAGTGTCCGAGTGTTTAAACCCTAATGCATGAGAAATTGCAAATAAACACCATAATTACATATCTGGCTTCATGTAAGAGGGTCCGAATAAGTGTCTGAGTGTTTAAACCCAAATACATGAGAAATGGCAAGCAAACACCATAATTACATATTTGCCATCATGCAAGAAGGTCCGAACAAGTGTCCGAGTGTTGAAACCCTAATGCATGAGAAATGGAAAATAAACACCAAAATTGCGTATCTGCCATCATGCAAGGGGGTCCGAATAAGTGTCCGAGTGCTTAAACCCTAATGCACATGAAATGGCAGGTAAACACCATAATTACATATCTGCCATCATGCAAGAGGGTCCGAATAAGTGTCCGAGTATTTAAACCCTAATGCACGAGAAATGGCAAATAAACACCCTAATTACATATCTGCCGTCATGCAGGAGGTTCCGAATAACTGTCCGAGTGTTTTGAACCCTAATCCATTAAGTGTCCGAGTGTATGAACCCTAATGCATGGGAAATGGCAAGTAAACACCACAATTATATATCTGCCATCACGCAAGAGGATTCGAATAAGTGACCGCATTTTTGAATCCTAATACTCGAGAAATGGCAAGTAAACACCATAACTACATATCTGCCATCATGCAAGAGGGTCAGAATAAGAGTCCGAGTGTTTAATCCCTAATGCATGGGAAATGGCAAGTAAACACCATAATTAAATATTTGCCGTCATGTAAGAGGTTCCGAACAAGTGTCCGAGTGTTGAAACCTTAATGCATGAGAAATGGCAAATAAACACCATAATTACGTGTCTGCCATCATACAAGAGGCTCCGAATAAGTGTCCGAGTATTTAAACCATAATGCATGAGAAATCGCAAGTAAACACCATAATTACATATCTGCCATCATGCAAGAGGGTCCGAAGAAGTGTCCGAGTTTTTAAACCCTAATGCATGAGAAATGGCAAATAGCACCATAATTACATATCTGCCATCATGCAAGAGGTTCCGAATAAGTGTCTAATTGTTTAAACCCTAATGCATGAGAAATGGCAAATAAACACCATAATTACATATCTGCCATCACGCAAGAGGGTCTGAATAAGTGTCCGAGTGTTTAAACCCTAATGCATGAGAAATGGCAAATAAACGACATAATTACATATCTTCCATCATGCAAGAGGTTTCGAATAAATGTCCGAGTGTTTAAAACCTAATGCATGGGAAATGGAAAACAAACACCATAATTACATATCGGCCATCATGCTAGAGGGTCCGAATAAGTGTCCGAGTGTTTAAACCCTAATGCATAAGAAATGGAAAATAAACAACATAATTACATATCTTCCATCATGCAGGAGGGTCCGAATAAGTGTCTGAGTGTTTAAACCCTAATGCATGAGAAATGGTAAGTAAACACCATAATTACATATTTGCCATAATGCAAGAGTGTCCGAAAAAGTGTCCGAGTGTTTAAACGGTAATGCATCAGAAATGGCAACCAAACACTCTAATTACATATCTGCCATCATGCAAGAGGGTCCGACTAAGTGTCCGAGTATTTAAACCCTAATGCATAAGAAATGGCATATAAACACCATAATTACATATTTGCCATCATGCAAGAGGGTCCGAACAAGTGTCCGAGTGTTTAAACCCTAATGCGTGAGAAATGGCAAGTAAACACCATAATTACATATCTGCCATCATGCAAGAGGGTCCGAATAAGTGTCCGACTGTTTAAACCCTAATGCATGAGAAATGGCAAGTAAACACCAAAATTACATATCTGCCATCATGCAAGACGGTCCGAATAAGTGTCCGAGTGTTTAAACCCTAATGCATGAGAACTGGCAAATAAACACCATAATTACATATCAGCCATCATGCAAGAGGGTCCGAATAAGTGTCAGAGTGTTTAAACCCTAATGCATGAGAAATGGCATGTAAACACCATAATTACATATCTGCCATTATACAAGAGGGTCTGAATAGGTGTCGTAGTGTTTAAACCCTAATGCATGAGAAATGGCAACTGAACACTCTAATTGCGTATCTGCCATCATACAAGAGGGTCCGAATAAGTGTCCGAGTTTTTTGACTCTAATGCATGAGAAATGGCAAGTAAACACCATAATTACATATCTGCCATCATGCAAGAGGGTCTGAATCAGTGTCCGAGTGTTTTTACCCTAAAGCATGGGAAATGGCAAGTAAACACCATAATTACATATCTGCCATCACGCAAGAGGATCCAATTAAGTGACCGAATTTTTAAATCCTAATAGTCGAGAAATGGCAAGTAAATACCATAACTACATATCTGTCATCGTGCAAGAGGGTCCGAATAAGTGTCCGAGTGTTTAAACCCTAAGCATTAGAAATGGCAAATATGCACCGTAATTACATATCTGCCATCATGCAAGAGGGTCTGAATATGTGTCCGAGTGTTTAAACCCTAATGCATGAGAAATGGCAAGTAAACACCATAATTACATATTTGTCATGATGCAAGAGGGTCCGAACAATTGTCTGAGTGTTGAAACCCTAATGCATGAGAAATGGCAAGTAAACACCATAATTACAAATCTGCCATCATGCAAGAGGGTCCAAATAAGTGTCTGAGTATTTAAACCCTAATGCATGAGAAATGGCAAATAAACACCATAATTACATATCTGCCATCATGCAAGACGTTCCGAATAAGTGTCTAAACCCTAATGGATGGGAAATGGAAAATAAACACCATAATTACATATCTGTCATCATGCTAGAGGGTCCGAATAAGTGTCCGAGTGTTTAAACCCTAATGCATGAGAAATGGCAAAAAACACCATAATTACATATCTGCCATCATGCAGGAGGGTCCGAATAAGTGTCTGAGTGTTTAAACACTAATGCATGAGAGATGGTAAGTAAACACCATAATTACAAATCTGGCATAATGCAAGAGTGCCCGAAAAAGTGTACGAGTGTTAAAACCCTAATGCATAAGAAATGGCAAGTAAACACCATAATTACATATTTGTCATCACGCAAGAGGGTCCGAACAAGTGTCCGAGTGTTGAAACCCTAATGCATGAGAAATGGAAAATAAACACCATAAATACAGATCTGCCATCATGGAAGAGGGTCCGAATAAGTGTCCGAGTGTTTAAGCCATAATGCGTGGGAAATGGCAAGTAAACACAATAATTACAAATCTGCCATCATGCAGGAGGGTCCGAATAAGTGTCCGAGTGTTTAAACCCTAATGCGCGAGAAATGGCAAGTAAACACCATAATTACATATCTGACATCATACAAGAGGGTCTGAACAAGTGTCCGAGTGTTGAAACCTTAATGCATGAGAAATGGCAAATAAACACCATAATTACATATTTGCCATTATGCAAGAGGGTCCGAATAAGTGTCCGAGTGTTTAAACGCTAATGCGCGAGAAATGGCAAGTAAACATCGTATTTGCATATCTGTCATCATGCCAGAGGGTCCGAGTAAGTGTCTGAGTGTTTAAACCCTAATTCATGAGAAATGGCAAATAAACACCATAAGTACATATCTGCTGTCATGCAAGAGGTTCCGAATAAGTGTCTGAGTGTTTAAACCCTAATGCATGGGAAATGGAAAATAAAACCATAATTTCATATCTGCCCTCATGCTAGAAGGTCCGAATAAGTGTCCGTGTGTTTAAACCCTAATGCATGAGAAATGGAAAACAAACACCATAATTACATATCGGCCATCATGCAGCAGGGTCCGAATAAGTGTCTGAGTGTTTAAACCCTAAAGCATGAGAATTGGTAAGTAAACACCACAATTACATATCTGCCATCATGGAGGAGGGTCCGAAAAAGTAACCGAGTGTTTAAACTGTAATGCATGAGAAATGGTAACTAAACACTCTTATTACATATCCGCCATCATGCAAGAGGGTCCGAATAAGTGTCCGAGTGTTTAAACGCTAACACATGAGAAAAGGGAAATAAACACCATAATTACATATCTGCCATCATGCAAGATGAACCGAATAAGTGTTCGACTGTTTAAACCCTAATGCATGAGAAAGGGCAAATAAACACCATAATTACATATCTGCCATCATGCAGGAGGGTCTGAATAAGTGTCCGAGCGTTTAAACCCTAATGCATGAGAAATGGCAAGTAAACACCATAATTACATATTTGTCATCATGCAAGAGGGTCCGAACAATTGTCCGAGTGTTGAAACCCTAATGCATGAGAAATGGAAAGTAAACACCATAATTATAGATCTGCCATCATGGAAGAGGGTCCGAATAAGTGTCCGAGTGTTTAAGCCATAATGCGTGGGAAATGGCAAGTAAACACTATAATTAAAAATCTGCCATCAAGCAGGAGGGTCCGAATAAGTGTCCGAGTGTTTAAACCCTAATGCATGAGAAATGGCAAATAAACACCATAATTACATATCTGCCATGATGCAAGAGGGTCCGAATAAGTGTCCGATTGTTTAAGCCTTAATGCATGAGAAATGGCAAGTAAACACCATAATCACATATTTGCCATCATGCAGGATGGGTCCGAATAAGTGTCCGAGTATTTAAACCCTAATGGATGACAAATGGCAAATAAATACCATAATTACATATCTGTCATCATACAAGAGGGTCCGAATAAGTGTCCCACTGTTTAAACCCTAATGCATGAGAAATGGCAAGTAAACACCGTAATTACATATCTGCTATCATGAAAGAGGGTCCGAATAAGTGTCCAAGTGTTTAAACCCTAATGCATGAGAAATGGCAAATAAACACCATAATTACATATCTGCCATCATGCAAGAGGATCCGAATAAGTGTCTGAGTGTTTAAACCCTAATGCATGGGAAATGAAAAATAAACACCATAATTACATATCGGCCATCATGCTAGAGGGTCCGAATAAGTGTCCGAGTGTTTAAACCCTAATGCATGAGAAGTGGCAAATAAACACCATAATTACATATTAGCCATAATGCAAGAGAGTCCGAATAAGTGTCTGTGTGTCTAAACCCTAATCCATGAGAAATGACAAGTAAACACCATAATTACATATCTGCCGTCATGGTAGAGGGTCCAAATAAGTGTCCGAGTGTTTAAACCCTAATGCATGAGAAATGGCAACCAAACACTCTAATTGCATATCTGCCATCATGCAAGAGGGTCCGAATAAGTGTCGGAGTGTTTAAACCCTAATGCATGAGAAGTGGTAAGTAAACACCATAATTACATATCTGCCATCATGTAAGAGGGTCCGAATAAGTGTCCGAGTGTTTAAACCCTACTGCATGAGAAATGGCAAATAAACACCCTAATTACATATCTTCCGTCAGGCAAGAGGGTCCGAATAACTGTCCGAGTGTTTAAACCCTAATGCATCAGAAATGGCAAGTAAACACCATAATTACATATCAGTCATCATGCAAGAGGGTCTGAATAAGTGTCTGACTGTATTAACCCTAAAGCATGGGAAATGGCAAGTAAACACATAATTACATATCCGCCATCACGCAAGAGAATCCAATTAAGTGATCGAATTTTTAAATCCTAATACTCAAGAAATGGCAAGTAAACCCCATAACTACATATCTGCCATCATGCAAGAGGGTCCGAATAAGTGTCCGAGTGTTTAAACCCTAATGCATTAGAAATGGAAAATAAACATCATAATTACATATCGGCCATCATGCAAGAGGGTCTGAATATATGTCCGATTGTTTAAACCCTAATGCATGAGAAATGGCAAGTAAACACCATAATTACATATTTGTCATCATGCAAGAGGGTCCGAACAATTTTCTGAGTGTTGAAACCCTAATGCATGAGAAATGGCAAATAAACACCATAATTACATATCTGCCATCATGCAAAAGGGTCCGAATAAGTGTCCGAGTGTTTAAGCCGTAATGCATGAGAAATGGCAAGTAAACACCATAATTACAAAAATGGCAAATAAACACCATAATTACATATTTGCCATAATGCAAGAGGGTCCGAATAAGTGTCCGAGTGTTTAAACACTAATGTGCGAGAAATGGCAAGTAAACACCGTAATTACATATCTGCCATCATGCAAGAGGGTCCGAATAAGTGTCCGAGTGTTTAAACCCTAACGCATGAGAAATTGTAAATAAACACTATAATTACATATATGCTATCATGCAAGAGGTTCCGAATAAGTGTGTGAGTATTTAAACCCTAATGCATGGGAAATGGAAAATAAAACCATAATTACATATCTGCCCTCATGCTAGAGGGTACGAATAAATGTCCGAGTGTTTAAACCCTAATGCATGACAAATGGTAAATAAACACCGTAATTACATATCGACCATCACGCAGCAGGGTCTGAATAAGTGTCTGAGTGTTTAAACCCTAATGCATGAGAAATGGTAAGTAACACCATAATTATATATCTGCCATCATGCAAGAGGGTCCGAAAAAGTAACCGAGTGTTTAAACTGTAATGCATGAGAAATGGCAACTAAACACTCTTATTACATATCTGCCATCTTGCAAGAGGGTCCGACTAAGTGTCCGAGTGTTTAAATCCTAACGGATGAGAAATGGCAAATAAACACCATAATTACATATCTGCCATCATGCAGGAGGGTCTGAATAATTGTCTGAGTGTTTAAACCCTAATGCATGAGAAATGGCAAGTAAACACCATAATTACAAATTTGTCATCATGCAAGAGGGTCCGAACAAGTGTCCGAGTGTTGAAACCCCAATGCATGAGAAATTGAAAATAAACACCATAATTACAGAACTGCCATCATGCAAGAGGGTCCGGATAAGTGTCCGAGTGTTTAAACCATAATGCATGGGAAATGGCAAGTAAACACCATAATTACAAATCTGCCATCATGCAGGAGGGTCCGAATAAGTGTCCGAGTGTTTAAACCCTAATGCGCGAGAAATGGCAAGTCAACACCATAATTACATATCTGACATCATGCAAGAGGGTCCGAATAAGTGTCCGAGTGTTTAAACCCTAATGCATGAGAAATGGCAAATAATAAACCCTAATGCATGAGAAATGGCAAATAAACACCATAATTACATATCTGCCATCATGCAAGAGGTTCCGAATAAGTGTCTGAGTGTTTAAATCCTAATGCTTGGGAAATGGAAAATGAACACCATAATTACATATCTACCATCATGCTGGAGGGTCCGAACAACTATCCGAGTCTTTAAACCCAAATGCATGAGAAATGGCAAATAGACACCATAATTTCATATCAGCCATCATGTAGGAGGGTCCGAATAACTGTCTGAGTGTTTAAACCCTAACGCATGAGAAATGGTAAGTAAACACCATAATTACATATCTGCCATCATGCAAGACGGTCCGAAAAGGTGTCCGTGTGTTTAAACCCTAATGCATGAGAAGTGGCAAATAAACACCATAATTACATATCTGCCGTCAGGCAAGAGGGTCCGAATATCTGTCTGAGTGTTTAAACCCTAATGCATAAGAAATGACAATAAACACCATAATTACAAATCTGCAATCATGCAGGAGGGTCTGAACAAGTGTCCGAGTGTTTAAACCCTAATGCAAGAGAAATGGCAAGTAAACACTATAATTACATATCTGCCATCATGCAAGAGGTTCCGAATAAGTGTCCGAGTGTTTAAACCCTAATGCGTGAGAAATGGCAAATAAACACCATAATTACAATTCTGCCATAATGCAAAAGGTTCCGAATAAGTGTGTGAGAGTTTAAACCCTAATGTTTGGGAAAAGGAAAATAAACACCATAGTTACATATCTGCCATCATGCTAGAGGGTCCGACTAAGTGTCCGAGTGTTTAAACCCTAATGCATGAGAAATGGCAAATAAACACCATAATTACATATCTGCCATCATGGAGGAGGGTCTGAATAAGTGTCTGAGTGTTTAAACCCTAATGCATGAGAAGTGGTAAGTAAACACCATAATTACATATCTGCCATCATGTAAGAGGGTCCGAATAAGTGTCCGACTGTTTAAACCCTAATGCATGAGAAATGGCAACTAAGCACTATAATTACATATCTGCCATCATGCAAGAGGTTCCGAACAAATGTCCGAGTGTTTAATGTCTAATTCAGTCAGGCAAGAGGGACTGAATATCTGTCCGAGCCTTTAAACCCTAATGCATAAGAAATGGCAAGTAAATACCATAATTACATATCTGTCGTCAAGCAAGAGGGTCCGAATATATGTCTGAGTGTTTAAACCCTAATGCATAAGAAATGGCAAGTAAACACCATAATTACAAATCAGCCATCATGCAGGATGGTCTGAATAAGTGTCCGAGGGTTTAAACCCTAATGCATGAGAAATGGCAAGTAAACACTATAATTACATATCTGCCATCATGCAAGAGGTTCCGAATAAGTGTCCGAGTGTTTAAATCCTAATGCATGAGAAATGGCTAATAGACACCATAATTACATATCTACCATCATGCAAAAGGTTCCGAATAAGTGTGTGAGAGTTCAAACCCTAATGCATGGGAAATGGAAAATAAACGCCATAATTACATATCTGCCATCATGCAAGAGGTTCCGAATTAGTGTCTGAGTGTGCAAACCCTAATCCATGAGAAGTGGTAAGTAAACACCATAATTAAATATCTGCCATCATGTAAGAGCATCCGAATAAGTGTCCGAGTGTTTAAACCCTAATGCATGAGAAATGGCAACTAAACAATCTAATTACATATCTGCCATCATGCAAGAGGTTCCGAATAAGTGTCCGAGTGTTTAAACCCAAATGCATGAGAAATCGCAAACATACACCATATCTGCCGTCAGGAAAGAGGAACCGAATATCTGTCCGAGTGTTTGAACCCTAGTGCATAAAAAATGGCAAGTAAATACCATAATTACATATCTGCCATCATGCAAGATGTTCCGACTAAGTGTCTGAGTGTTTAAACCCTAATACACGTGAAATGGAAAATAATGACCATAATTACATATCTGCCATCATGCTAGAGGGACTGAATAAGTGTCCGAGTGTTTAAACCCTAATGCATGAGAAATGGAAAATAAACACCATAATTACATATCTGCCATCATGCAGGAGGGTCCGAATAAGTGTCTTAGTGTTTAAACCCTAATGCATGAGAAATGGTAAGTAAACATCATAATTGCATATCTCCCATAATGGAAGAGTGTCCGAAAAAGTGTCCGAGTATTTAAACCGTAATGCATGAGAAATGGCAACAAAACACTCTAATTACATATCTACCATCATGCAAGACGGTCCGAATAAGTGTTCGAGTGTTTAAACCCTAATGCATTAGAAATGGAAAATAAGCACCGTAATTACATATCTGCCATCATGCAAGAGGATCTGAATATGTGTCCGATTGTTTCAACCCTAATGCATGAGAAATGGCAAGTAAACACCATAATTACATATTTGTCATCATGCAAGAGGGTCCGAACAATTGTCTGAGTGTTGAAACCCTAATGCATGAGAAATGGCAAATAAACACCATAATTACATATCTGGCATCATGCAAGAGGGTCCGAATAAGTGTCTGAGTGTTTAAACCCTAATCCGTGGGAAATAGAAAATAAACACGATAATTACATATCTACCATCATGCTAGAGGGTCCAAATAAGTGTCCGAGTGTTTAAACCCTAATGCATGAGAAGTGGCAAATAAACACCATAATTACATATCAGCCATCATGCAAGGGGGTCCGAATAACTGTCTGAGTGTTTAAACCCTAATGCATGAGAAATGGCAAATAAACACCATAATTACATATCTGCCGTCAGGCAAGAGGGTCCGAATAGGTGTCCGAATATTTAAACCATAATGCATAAGAAATGGTATATAAACACCACAATTACATATTTGCCATCTTGCAAGAGGGTCCGAACAAGTGTCCGAGTGTTTAAACCCTAATGCATGAGAAATGGCAAATATACACCATAATTACATATCTGCCATCATGCAAGAGGGTCCGAATAAGTGTCCGGGTGTTTAAACCCTAATGCATGAGAAATGGCAAGTAAACCTCGTAATTACATATCTACCGTCATGAAAGATGGTCCGAATAAGTGTCCGAGTGTTTAAACCCTAATGCATGAGAAATGGCAAATAAACACCATAATTACCTATCTGCCATCATGCAAGAGGGTCCGAATAAGTGTCTGAGTGTTTAAACCCTAATCCGTGGGAAATAGAAAATAAACACCATAATTACATATCTGCCATCATGCTGGAGGGTCCAAATAAGTGTCCGAGTGTTTAAACCCAAATGCATGAGAAGTGGCAAATAAACACCATAATTACATATCAGCCATCAAGAAAGAGGGTCCGAATAAGTGTCTGAGTGTTTAAACCCTAATGCATGAGAAATGGCAAGTAAACACCATAATTACATATCTGACATCACGCAAGAGGATCGAATTAAGTGACTGATTTTTTAAATCCTAATACTCGAGAATTGGTAAGTAAACACCATAACTACATATCTGCCATCATGCAAGAGGGTCTGAATTAGTGTTCGAGTGTTTCAACCCTAATGCATGGGAAATGACAAGTAACCACCATAATTACATATCAGCCATCAAGCAGGTGGGTCTGAATAAGTGTCCGAGTGTTTAAACCCTAATGCATGAGAAATGGCAAGTAAACACCTTAATTGCATATTTGACATCATGCAAGAGGGTCCGAACAATTGTCTGAGTGTTGAAACTCTAATGCATGAGAAATCGAAAATAAATACCATAATTACATATCTGCCATCATGCAAGAGGGTCCGAATAAGTGTCCGACTGTTTAAGCCCTAATGCATGAGAAATGGCATGTAAACACCATAATTACATATCTGCCATCATGCAAGAGGGTCCGAATAAGTGTCCGAGTGTTTAAGCCCTAATGCATGAGAAATGGCAAGTAAACACCATAATTACAAATCTGCCATCATGCATGAGGGTCCGAATAAGTGTCCGAGTATTTAAACCCTAATGCATGAGAAGTGGCAAATAAACTCCATAATTACATATTTGCCATCATGCAAGAGGGTCCGTATAAGTGTCTGAGTGTTTAAACGCTAATGCGCGAGAAATGGCAAGTAAACACCATAATTACATAGCTGTCATCATGCAAGAGGGTCCGAATAAGTGTCCGAGTGTTTAAACCCTAATGCATTAGAAATGGCAAATAAACACCATAGTTACATATCTGCTGTCACGCAAGAGGTTCCAAATAAGTGTCTGAGTGTTTAAACCCTAATGCATGGGAAAAGGAAAATGAAACCACAATTACATATCTTCCATCATGGTAGAGGGTCTGAATAAGTGTCCGAGTGTTTAAGCCCTAATGCATGAGAAATGGCATGTAAACACCATAATTACATATTTGTCATCATGCAAGAGGGTCCGAACAATTGTCTGAGTGTTGAAACCCTAATGCATGAGAAATGGCAAGTAAACACCATAATTACATAGCTACCATCATGTAGGAGGGTCCGAATAAGTGTCCGAGTGTTTAAACCCCAATGCATTAGAAATGGCAAATAAACACCATAATTACATATATGCCATCATGCAAGAGGGTCTGAATAAGTGTTCGAGTGTTTCAACCCTAATGCATGAGAAATGACAAGTAAACACCATAATTACATATCTGCCATCATGCAGGAGGGTCTGAATAAGTGTCCGAGTGTTCAAACCCTAATGCATGAGAAATGGCAAATAAACACCATAATTACATATTTGTCATCATGCAAGAGGGTCCGAACAAGTGTCCGAGTGTTAAAACCATAATGCATGGGAAATAGAAAATAAACACCATAATTACATATCTGCCATCATGGAAAAGGGGCCGAATAAGTGTCCGAGTGTTCAAGCCTTAATGCGTGACAAATGGCAAGTAAACAGTATAATTACATATCTGCCATCATGCAAGGGGTTCCGAATAAGTGTCCGATTGTTTAAACCCTAATGCATGAGAAATGGCAAATAAACACCATATTTACATATCTGCCATCCTGCAAAAGGTTCCAAATAAGTGTGTGAGAGTTTAAACCCTAATGCATGGGAAATGGAAATTAAACACCATAATTATATATCTGCCATCATGCTAGAGGGTCCGACTAAGTGTCCGAGCGTTTAAACCCTAATGCATGAGAAATGGCAAATAAACACCATAATTACATATAGGCCATCTTGCAGGAGGTTCCGAATAAGTGTCTGAGTGTTTAAACCCTAATGCATGAGAAATGGCAAGTAATCAGCATAATTACATATCTTCCATCGTGCAAGAGGGTCCGAATAAGTGTCCGAGTCTTTAAACCCCAATGCATGAGAAATGGCAACCAAACACTCATATTACATATCTGCCATCATACAAGAGGGTCCGAATCAGTGTCGGAGTGTTTCAACCCTAATGCATGAGAAATGGCAACTAAACACTCTAATTACGTATCTGCCATCATGCAAGAGGGTCCGAATAAGTGTCCGAGTCTTTAAACCTTACAGCATGAGAAATGGAAAATAAACACCATAATTACATATCTGCCGTCAGGCAAGAGGGTCCGAATAACAGTCCGTGTGTTTAAACCCTAATGCATAAGAAATGGCAAGTAAACACCATAATTACATATCCGCCATCATGCAAGAGGGTCTGAATAAGTGTCCGAGTGATTTAACCCTAAAGCATGGGAAATGGCAAGTAAATACCATAATTACATATCTGCCATCACGCAAGAGGATCCAATTAAGTGACCGAATTTTTAAACCCTAATACTCGAGAAATGACAAGTAAACACCATAACTACATATCTGTCATCGTGCAAGAGAGTCTGAATAAGTGTCCGAGTGTTTAAACCCTAATGCATTAGAAATGGCAAATAAGCACCGTAATTACATATCTGCCATCATGCAAGGGGGTCTGAATATGTGTCCGAGTGTTTCAACCCTAATGCATGAGAAATGGCAAGTAAACACCATAATTACATATTTCTCATCAAGCAAGAGCGTCCGAACAATTGTCTGAGTGTTGAAGCCCTAGTGCATGAGAAATGGCAAATAAACCCCATAATTACATATCTTCCATCATCCAAGAGGTGCCGAATAAGTGTCCGAGTGTTTAAACCCTAATGCATGGGAAACTGAAAATAAACACCATAATTACATATCTGTCATCATGCTAGAGGGTCCGAATAAGTGTCCGAGTGTTTAAACCCTAATGCATGGGAAATGGAAATTAAACATCATAATTAGATATCTGCCATCACGCTAGAGGGTCCGATTAAGTGTCCGAGTGTTTAAACCCTAATGCATGAGAAATGGCAAATAAACACCATAATTACATATCTGCCATCTTGTAGGAGGGTCCGAATAAGTGTCTTAGTGTTTAAACCCTAATGCATGAGAAATGGCAAGTAAACACCATAATTACATATCTTCCATCATGCAAGAGGGTCCGAATAAGTGTCCGAGTCTTTAAACCCCAATGCATGAGAAATGGCAACCAAACACTCTAATTACATATCCGCCATCATGCAAGAGGGTCCGAATCAGTGTCGGAGTGTTTAAACCATAATGCATGAGAAATGGCAACTAAACACTCTAATTACGTATCTTCCATCATGCAAGATGGTCCGAATAAGAGTCCGAGTGTTTAAACCCTACAGCATGAGAAATGGAAAATAAACACCATAATTACATATGTGCCGTCAGGCAAGAGGGTCCGAATAACAGTCCGAGTGTTTAAACCCTAATGCATAAGAAATGGCAAGTAAACACCATAATTACATATCCGCCATCTTGCAAGAGGGTCTTAATAAGTGTCCGAGTGTTTTAACCCTAAAGCATGGGAAATGGCAAGTAAATACCATAATTACATATCTGTCATCACGCAAGAGGATCCAATTAAGTGACCGAATTTTTAAACCCTAATACTCGTGAAATGGCAAGTAAACACCATAACTACATATCTGTCATCGTAGAAGAGGGTCCGAATAAGTGTCTGAGTGTTTAAACCCTAATGCATTAGAAATGGCAAATAAGCACCGTAATTACATATCTGCCATCATGCAAGAGGGTCTGAATATGGGTCCGAGTGTTTCAACCCTAATGCATGTGAAATGGCAAGTAAACACCATAATTACATATTTGTCATCAAGCAAGAGCGTCCGAACAATTGTCTGAGTGTTGAAGCCCTAATGCATGAGAAATGGCAAATAAACCCCATAATTACATATCTGCCATCATCCAAGAGGTTCCGAATAAGTGTCCGAGTCTTTAAACCCTAATGCATGGGAAACGGAAAATAAACACCATAATTACATATCTGTCATCATGCTAGAGGGTCCGAATAAGTGTCCGAGTGTTTAAACCCTAATGCATGAGAAATGGCAAATAAACACCATAATTACATATCTGCCATCATGCAGGAGGGTCCGAATAAGTGTCTGAGTGTTCAAACCCTAATGCATGAAAGATGGTAAGTAAACACCATAATTACAAATCTGCCATAACGCAAGAGTGTCCGAAAAAGTGTCAGAGTGTTTAAACGGTAATGCATGAGAAATGGCAACAAAACACTCTATTTACATATCTGCCATCATGCAAGAGGGTCTGAAAAAGTAACCGAGTGTTTATACTATAATGCATGAGAAATGGCAACCAAACACTCATATTACATATTTGCCATCATGCAAGAGGGTCCGAATAAGTGTTCGACTGTTTAAACCCTAATGCATGAGAAATGGCAAAGGAAAAGAAACACCATAATTACAGATCTGCCATCATGGAAGAGGGTCCGAATAAGTGTCCGAGTGTGTAAGCCATAATGCATGGGACATGGCAAGTAAACACCATAATTACAAATCTGCCACCATGCAGGAGGGTTCGAATTGGTGTCCGAGTGTTTAAACCCTAATGCGCGAGAAATGGCAAGTAAACACCATAATTACATATCTGACATCATGCAAGAGGGTCTGAACAAGTGTCCGAGTGTTGAAACCTTAATGCATGAGAAATGGAAAAGAAACACCATAATTACAGATCTGCCATCATGGAAGAGGGTCCGAATAAGTGTCCGAGTGTTTAAACCCTAATGCATGAGAAATGGCAAATAAACACCATAATTACATATCTGCCATCATGCAGGAGGGTCCGAATAAGTGTCTGAGTGTTTAAACCCTAATGCATGAAAGATGGTAAGTAAACACCATAATTACAAATCTGCCATAACGCAAGAGTGTCCGAAAAAGTGCCAGAGTGTTTAAACGGTAATGCATGAGAAATGGCAACAAAACACTCTATTTACATATCTGCCATCGTGCAAGAGGGTCCGAAAAAGTAACCGAGTGTTTATACTATAATGCATGAGAAATGGCAACTAAACACTCTTATTACATATCTGCCATCACGCAAGGGGGCCCGAATAAGTGTTCGACTGTTTAAACCCTAATGCATGAGAAATGGCAAATAAACACCATAATTACATATCTGCCATCATGCAGGAGGGTCTGAATAAGTGTACGAGTGTTTAAACCCTAATGCATGAGAAATGGCAAGTAAACACCATAATTACATATCTGCCGTCAGGCAACAGGGTCCGAATATCTTTCCGAGTGTTTAAACCCTAATGCACAAGAAATGGCAAATAAACACCATAATTACGAATCTGCCATCACGCAGGAGGGTCTGAATAACTGCCCGATTGTTTAAACCCTAATGCATGAGAAATGGCAGGTAAAAACTATAATTACATATCTGCCATCACGCAGGAGGGTCCGAATAAGAGTCCGAGTGTTTAAACCCTAATGCATGAGAAATGGCAAATAAACACCATAATTACATATATCTGCCATCATGCAGGATGGTCTGTATAAGTGTACGAGTGTTTAAACCCTAATGCATGAGAAATGGCAAGTAAACACCATAATTACATATTTGTCATAATGCAAGAGTGTCCGAACATGTGTCCGAGTGTTGAAACCCTAATGCATGAGAAATGGAAAATAAACACCATAATTACAGATCTGCCATCATGGAAGAGGGTCCGAATAAGTGTCCGAGTGTTTAAGCCATAATGCATGGGAAATGGCAAGTAAACACGATAATTACAAATCTGCCATCATGCAGGAGGGTCCGAATAAGTGTCCGAGTGTTTAAACCCTAATGCGCGAGAAATGGCAAGTAAACACCGTAATTACATATTTGCCATCATGCAAGAGGTTCCGAATAAGTGTCCGAGTGTTTAAATCCTAATGCATGAGAAATGGCAAATAAACACCATAAGTACATATCTTCTGTCATGCAAGATGTTCCGAATAAGTGTCTGAGTGTTTAAACCCTAATGCATGGGAAATGGAAAATAAAACCAATATTACATATCTGCCCTCAAGCTAGAGGGTCCGAATAAGTGTCCGAGTGTTTAAACCCTATTGCATGAGAAATGGCAAACAAATACCAAAATTACATATCGTCCATCGTGCAGCAGGGTCCGAATAAGTGTCTGAGTGTTTAAACCGTAATGCATAAGAATTGCTAAGTAAACACCATAATTACATATCTGCCATCATGCAAGAGGGTCCAAAAAAGTAACCGAGTGTTTAAACTGTAATGCATGAGAAATGGCAACTAAACACTCTTAT
Organism: Camellia sinensis; assembly: GCF_004153795.1. Lineage (NCBI taxonomy): Eukaryota > Viridiplantae > Streptophyta > Magnoliopsida > Ericales > Theaceae > Camellia > Camellia sinensis. The sequence goes on from NW_021025295.1 coordinate 1,437,582, forward strand.
TACATATCTACCATCATGCAAGAGGGTCCGATTAAGTGTCCGAGTGTTTAAACCCTAATGCATGAGAAATGGCAAGTAAACACCATAATTACATATTTGTCATCATGCAAGAGGGTCCGAACAATTGTCTGAGTGTTGAAACCCTAATGCATGAGAAATGGAAAATAAACACCATAATTACAGATCGGCCATCATGGAAGAGGGTCCGAATAAGTGTCCGAGTGTGTAAGCCATAATGCATGGGACATGGCAAGTAAACACCATAATTTCAAATCTGCCACCATGCAGGAGGGTCCGAATAGGTGTCCGAGTGTTTAAACCCTAATGCGCGAGAAATGGCAAGTAAACACCATAATTACATATCTGACATCATGCAAGAGGGTCTGAACAAGTGTCCGAGTGTTGAAACCTTAATGCATGAGAAATTGAAAAGAAACACCATAATTACAGATCTGCCATCATGGAAGAGGGTCCGAATAAGTGTCCGAGTGTTTAAACCATAATGCATGGGAAATGGCCAGTAAACACGATAATTAAAAATCTGCCATCATGCAGGAGGGTCCGAATAAGTGTCCGAGTGTTTAAACCCTAATGCGTGAGAAATGGCAAGTAAACACCATAATTACATATCTGATATCATGCAAGAGGGTCCGAATAAGTGTCCGAGTGTTTAAACGCTAATGCGCGAGAAATGGCTAGTAAACACCGTAATTACATATCTGCCATCATGCAAGAGGGTCCGAATAAGTATCCGAGCGTTTAAACCCTAATGCATGAGAAATGGCAAACGAACACCATAAGTACATATCTGCTGTCATGCAAGAGGTTCCGAATAAGTGTCTGAGTGTTTAAACCCTAATGCATGGGAAATGGAAAATAAAACCAATATTACATATATGCCCTCATGCTACAGGGTCCGAATAAGTGTCCGAGTGTTTAAACCCTATTGCATGAGAAATGGCAAACAAATTCCATAATTACATATCGTCCATCGTGCAGCAGGGTCCGAATAAGTGTCTGAGTGTTTAAACCCTAATGCATAAGAATTGGTAAGTAAACACCATAATTACATATCTGCCATCATGCAAGAGGGTCCGAAAAAGTAACCGAGTGTTTAAACTGTAATGCATGAGAAACGGCAACTAAACACTCTTATTACATATCTACCATAATGCAAGGGGGTCCGAATAAGTGTTCGACTGTTTAAACCCTAATGCATGAGAAATGGCAAATAAACACCATAATTACATATCAGCCATCATGCAGGAGGGTCTGAATAAGTGTACGAGTGTTTAAACCCTAATGCATGAGAAATGGCAAGTAAACACCATAATTACATATTTGTCATCATGCAAGAGTGTCCGAACATGTGTCCGAGTGTTGAAACCCTAATGCATGAGAAATGGAAAATAAACACCATAATTACATATCTGCCATCATGGAAGAGGGTCCGAATAAGTGTCCGAATGTGTAAGCCATAATGCATGGGACATGGCAAGTAAACACCATAATTACAAATCTGCCACCATGCAAGAGGGTCCGAATTGGTGTCCGTGTGTTTAAACCCTAATTCGCGAGAAATGGAAAGTAAACACTATAATTACATATCTGACATCATGCAAGAGGGTCTGAACAAGTGTCCGAGTGTTGAAACCTTTAATGCATGAGAAATGGAAAAGAAACACCATAATTACGGATCTACCATCATGGAAGAGGGTCCGAATAAGTGTCCGAGTGTTTAAGCCATAATGCATGGGAAATGGCAAGTAAACACGATAATTACAAATCTGCCATCATGCAGGAGGGTCCGAATAAGTGTCCGAGTGTTTAAACCCTAATGCGCGAGAAATGGCAAGTAAACACCATAATTGCATATCTGACATCATGCAAGAGGGTCCGAATAAGTGTCCGAGTGTTTAAACGCTAATGCGTGAGAAATGGCAAGTAAACACCGTAATTACATATCTGCCATCATGCAAGAGGGTCCGAATAAGTGTCCGAGTGTTTAAACCCTAATGCATGAGAAATGGCAAATAACCACCATAAGTACATATCTGCTGTCATGCAAGAGGTTCCGAATAAGTGTCTGAGTGTTTAAACCCTAATGCATGGGAAATGGAAAATAAAACCAATATTACATATCTGCCCTCATGCTAGAGGGTCTGAATAAGTGTCTGAGTGATTAAACCCTAATGCATGAGAAAGGGCTACTAAACACCATAATTACATATTTGTCATCATGCAAGAGGGTCCGAACAAGTGTCCGAGTGTTGAAACCCTAATGCATGTGAAATGGAAAGTAAACACCATAATTACAGATCTGCCATCATGGAAGAGGGTCCGAATAAGTGTCCGTGTGTTGAAGCCATAATGCATGGGAAATGCCAAGTAAACACCATAATTACAAATCTGCCATCATGCAGGAGGGTCCGAATAAGTGTCCGAGTGTTTAAACCCTAATGCGCGAGAAATGGCAAGTAAACACCATAATTACATATCTGACATCATGCGAGAGGGTCTGAACAATTGTCCGAGTGTTGAAACCCTAATGCCTGAGAAATGGCAAATATACACCATAATTACATATCTGCCATCATGCAAGAGGGTCCGAACAAGTGTTCGAGTGTTTAAACCCTAATGCATGAGAAATGACAAATAAACACCATAATTACATATTTGTCATCATGCAAGAGGGTCCGAACAAGTGTCCGAGTGTTGAAACCCTTATGCATGAGAAATGGCAAATAAACACCATAATTACATATTAGCCATCATGCTAGAGGGTCCGAATAAGTGTCCGAGTGTTTAAACCCTAATGCATGAGAAGTGGCAAATAAACACCATAATTACATATCAGCCATCATGCAAGAGAGTCTGAATAAGTGTCTGTGTGTTTAAACCCTGATGCATGAGAAATGACAAGTAAACACCATAATTACATATCTACCATCATGCTAGAGGGTCCAAATAAGTGTCCGAGTGTTTAAACCCTAATGCATGAGAAATGGCAACCAAACACTCTAATTACATATCTGCCATCACGCAAGAGGGTCCGAATAAATGTCGGAGTTTTTAAACCCTAATGCATGAGAAATGGCAATTAAACACTCTAATTATGTATCTGCCATCATGCAAGACGGTTCGAATAAGTGTCCGAGTGTTTAAACCCTACTGCATGAGAAATGGCAAATAAACACCATAATTACATATCTGCCGTCAGGAAAGAGGGTCCGAATAATTGTCCGAGTGTTTAAACCCTAATGCATCAGAAATGGCAAGTAAACACCATAATTACATATCAGCCATCATGCAAGAGCGTCTGAATAAGTGTCTGAGTGTTTTAACCCAAAAGCATAGGAAATGGCAAGTAAACACAATAATTACATATCTGCCATCACGCAAGAAAATCAAATCAAGTGACCAAATTTTTAAATCCTAATACTCGAGAAATGGCAAGTAAACCCCATAACTACATATCTGCCATCATGGAAGAGGGTCTGAATAAGCGTTCGAGTGTTTAAACCCTAATGAATTAGAAATGGAAAATAAACACCATAATTAGATATCGGCCATCATGCAAGAGGGTCTGATTATGTGTCCGAGTGTTTAAACCCTAATGCATGAGAAATGGCAAATAAACACCATAATTACATATTTGTCATCATGCAAAAGGGTCTGAATAAGTGTCCGAGTATTTAAACCCTAATGCAAGGGAAATGGCAAATAAACACCATAATTACATATCTGCCATCATGCAAGATGGTCCGAATAAGTGTCCGAGTGTTTAAACGCTAATGCGCGAGAAATGGCAAGTAAACACCGTAATTACAAATCTGCCATCTTGCAAGAGGGTCCGAACAAATGTCCGAGTGTTTAAACCCTAATGCATGAGAAATTGTAAATAAACACCATAATTATATATCTGCTGTCATGCAAGAGGTTCGGAATAAGTGTTTGAGTATTTAAACCCTAATGCATGGGAAATGGAAAATAAAGCCATAATTACATATCTGCCCTCAAGCTAGAGGGTCCGAATAAATGTCCGAGTGTTTAAACCCTAATGCATGAGAAATGGCAAGTAAACACCATAATTATATATCTGCCATCATGCAAGATGGTCCGAAAAAGTAACCGAGTGTTTAAACTGTAATGCATGGGAAATGGAAACTAAACACTCTTATTACATATCTGCCATCATGCAAGAGGGTCCGAATAAGTGTCCGAGTGTTTAAACCCTAATGCCTGAGAAATGGCAAATAAACACCATAATTACATATCTGCCATCCTGCAAGAGGGTCCGAATAAGTGTTCGACTGTTTAAACCCTAATGCATGAGAAATGGCAAATAAACACCATAATTACATATCTGCCATCATGCAGGAGGGTCTGAATAAGTGTCCGAGTGTTTAGACCCTAATGCATGAGAAATGGCAAGTAAACACCATAATTACAAATTTGTCATCATGCAAGAGGGTCCGAACAAGTGTCCGAGTGTTGAAACCCTAATGCATGAGAAATGGAAAATAAACACCATAATTACAGATCGGCCATCATGCAAGAGGGTCCGAATAAGTGTCCGAGTGTTTAAACCAAAATGCATGGGAAATGGCAAGTAAAAACCATAATTACAAATCTGCCATCATGCAGGAGGGTCCGAATAAGTGTCCGAGTGTTTAAACCCTAATGCGCGAGAAATAGCAAGTAAACAGCATAATTACATATCTGACATCATGCAAGAGAGTCCGAATAAGTGTCCGACTGTTTAAACCCTAATGCATGAGAAGTGGCAAATAAACACCATAATTACATATCAGCCATCATGCAAAAGAGTCCGAATAAGTGTCTGTGTGTTTAAACCCTAATGCATGAGAAATGGCAAATAAACACCATAATTACATTTCTGCCATCATGCAAAAGGTTCCGAATAAGTGTGTGAGAGTTTAAACCCTAACGCATGGGAAATGGAAAATAAACACCATAGTTACATATCTGACATCATGCTAGAGGGTCCGACTAAGTGTCCGAGTGTTTACACCCTAAGGCACGAGTAATGGCCAAGAAACATCATAATTACATATCTGCCATCATGCAGGAGGGTCCGAATAAGTGTCTGAGTGTTTAAACCCTAATGCATGAGAAATGGCAAGTAAACACCATAATTATATATCTGTCATCATGCAAGTGGGTCCGAAAAAGTAACCGAGTGTTTAAACGGTAATGCACGGGAAATGGAAACTAAACACTCTTATTACATATCTGCCATCATGCAAGAGGGTCCGAATAAGTGTCCGAGTGTTGAAACCCTAATGCCTGAGAAATGGCAAATAAACACCATAATTACATATTTGCCATCCTGCAAGAGGGTCCGAATAAGTGTTCGACTGTTTAAACCCTAACGCATGAGAAATGGCAAATAAACACCATAATTACATATCTGCCATCATGCAGGAGGGTCTGAATAAGTGTCCGAGTGTTTAGACCCTAATGCATGAGAAATGGCAAGTAAACACCATAATTACAAATTTGTCATCATGCAAGAGGGTCCGAACAAGTGTCCGGGTGTTGAAACCCTAATGCACGAGAAATGGAAAATAAACACAATAATTACAGATCTGCCATCATGCAAGAGGGTCCGAATAAGTGTCCGACTGTTTAAACCAAAATGCATGGGAAATGGCAACTAAACACCATAATTACAAATCTGCCATCATGCAGGAGGGTCCGAATATGTGTCCGCGTGTTTAAACCCTAATGCGCGAGAAATGGCAAGTAAACAGCATAATTACATATCTGACATCATGCAAGAGGGTCCGAATAAGTGTCCGACTGTTCAAACCCTAATGCATGAGAAGTGGCAAATGAACACTATAATTACATATCAGCCATCATGCAAGAGAGTCCGAATAAGTGTCTGTGTGTTTAAACCCTAATGCATGAGAAATGGCAAATAAACACCATAATTACATATCTGCCGTCAGGCAAGAGGGTCCAAATAACTGTCCGAGTGCTTAAACCCTAATGCATCAGAAATGGCAAATAAACACCATAATTACATGTCAGCCATCATGCAAGAGGGTCTGGATAAGTGTCTGAGTGTTTTAACCCTAAAGCATGGGAAATGGCCAGTGAACTCCAAAATTACATATCTGCCATCACGCAAGAGAATCCAATTAAGTGACCGAATTTTTAAATCCTAATAGTCGAGAAATGGCAGGTAAACCCCATAACTACATATCTGCCATCATGCAAGAGGGTCCGAATAAGTGTCCGAGTGTTTAAACCCTAATGCATGAGAACTGGCAAATAAACACCATAATTACATATCAGCCATCACGCAAAAGAGTCCGAATAAGTGTCTGTGTGTTTAAACCCTAATGCATGAGAAATGCCAAGTAAACACCATAATTACATATCTGCCATCACGCTAGAGGGTCCAAATAAGTGTCCCAGTGTTTAAACCCCAATGCATGAGAAATGGCATCCAAACACTCTAATTACATATCTGCCATCATGCAAGAGGGTCCGAAAAAGTGTTCGAGTATTTAAACCCTAATGCATGAGAAATGGCAAGTAAACACTATAATTACATATCTGCCATCATGCAAGAGGTTCCGAATAAGTGTCCGAGTGTTTAAACCCTAATGCATGAGAAATGGCAAATAAACACCATAATTACATTTCTGCCATCACGCAAAAGGTTCCGAATAAGTGTGTGAGAGTTTAAACCCTAACGCATGGGAAATGGAAAATAAACACCATAGTTACATATCTGCCATCATGCTAGAGGGTCTGACTAAGTGTCCGAGTGTTTACACCCTAATGCACGAGTAATGGCCAATAAACACCATAATTACATATCTGCCATCATGCAGGAGGGTCCGAATAAGTGTCTGAGTGTTTAAACCCTATTGCATGAGAAATGGCAAGTAAACACCATAATTATATATCTGTCATCATGCAAGTGGGTCCGAAAAAGTAACCGAGTGTTTAAACTGTAATGCATGGGAAATGGCAACTAAACACTCTTATTACATATCTGCCATCATGCAAGACGGTCCGAATGAGTGTCCGAGTGTTGAAACCCTAATGCCTGAGAAATGGCAAATAAACACCATAATTACATATTTGCCATCCTGCAAGAGGGTCCGAATAAGTGTTCGACTGTTTAAACCCTAATGCATGAGAAATGGCAAGTAAACACCATAATTACAAATTTGTCATCATGCAAGAGGGTCCGAACAAGTGTCCGGGTGTTGAAACTCTAATGCACGAGAAATGGAAAATAAACACAATAATTACAGATCTGTCATCATGCAAGAGGGTCCGAATAAGTGTCCGAGTGTTTAAACCAAAATGCATGGGAAATGGCAACTAAACACCATAATTACAAATCTGCCATCATGCAGGTGGGTCCGAATATGTGTCCGAGTGTTTAAACCCTAATGCGCGAGAAATGGCAAGTAAACAGCATAATTACATATCTGACATCATGCAAGAGGGTCCGAATAAGTGTCCGACTGTTTAAACCCTAATGCATGAGAAGTGGCAAATGAACACTATAATTACATATCAGCCATCATGCAAGAGAGTCTGAATAAGTGTCTGTGTGTTTAAACCCTAATGCAAGAGAAATGACAAGTAAACACCATAACTACATATCTGCCATCATGCTAGGGGGTCCAAATAAGTGTCCGAGTGTTTAAACCCCAATGCATGAGAAATGGCAACCAAACACTCTAATTACATATCTGCCATCATGCAAGAGGGTCCGAATAAGTGTCAGAGTGTTTAAACCCTAATGCATGAGAAATGGCAACTAGACACTCTAATTACGTATCTGCCATCATGCAAGAGGGTCCGAATAAGTGTCCGAGTGTTTAAACCCTACTGCATGAGAAATGGCAAATAAACACCATAATTACGTATCTGCCGTCAGGCAAGAGGGTCCAAATAACTGTCCGAGTGCTTAAACCCAAATGCATCAGAAATGGCAAGTAAACACCATAATTACATATCAGCCATCATGCAAGAGGGTTTGGATAAGTGTCTGAGTGTTTTAACCCTAAAGCATGGGAAATGGCCAGTGAACACCATAATTACAGATCTGCCATCACGCAAGAGAATCCAATTAAGTGGCCGAATTTTTAAATCGTAATAGTCGAGAAATGGCAAGTAAACCCCATAACTACATATCTGCCATCATGCAAGAGGGTCCGAATAAGTGTCCGAGTGTTTAAACCCTAATGCATTAGAAATGGAAAATAAACACCATAATTACATATCGGCCATCATGCAAGAGGGTCTGAATATGTGTCCGAGTGTTTAAACCCTAATCCATGAGAAATGGCAAGTAAACACCATAATTACATATTTATCATCATGCAAGAGGATCCGAACAATTGTCTGAGTGTTGAAACCCTAGTGCATGAGAAATGGCAAATAAACACCATAATTACATATCTATCATCATGCAAGAGGGTCCGAATAAGTGTCCGAGTGTTTAAGCCCTAATGCATGAGAAATGGCAAGTAAACACCATAATTACAAATCTGCCATCATGTAAGAGGGTCTGAATAAGTGTTCGAGTATTTAAACCCTAATGCATGACAAAAGGCAAATAAACACCATAATTACATATCTGCCATCATGCAAGAGGGTCCGAATAAGTGTCCGAGTGTTTAAACGCTAATGCGCGAGAAATGGCAAGTAAACACCGTAATTACATATCTGCCATCATGCAAGAGGGTCCGAATAAGTGTCTGAGTGTTTAAACCCTTATGCATGAGAAATTGAAAATAAACACGATTATTACATATCTGCTGTCATGAAAGAGGTTCCGAATAATTGTCTGAGTATTTAAACCCTAACGCATGGGAAATGGAAAATAAAACCATAATTACATAGCTGCCCTCATGCGAGAGGGTCCGAATAAATGTCCGAGTGTTTAAACCCAAATGCATGAGAAATGGCAAATAAACACCATAATTACATATCGACCATCATGCAGCAGGGTCCGAATAAGTGTCTGAGTGTTCAAACCCTAATGCATGAGAAATGGTAAGTAAACACCATAATTATATATCTGCCATCATGCAAGAGGATCTGAAAAAGTAACCGAGTGTTTAAACTGTAATGCATGGGAAATGGCAACTAAACACTCTTATTACATATCTGCCATCATGCAAGAGGGTCCGAATAAGTGTCCGAGTGTTTAAACCCTAATGCATGAGAAATGGCAAATAAACACCATAATTACATATCTGCCATCATGCAGGAGGGTCTGAATAAGTGTCCGCGTGTTTAAACCCTAATGCATGAGAAATGGCAAGTAAACACCATAATTAAAAATTTGTCATCGTGCAAGAGGGTCCGAACAAGTGTCCGAGTGTTGAAACCCTAATGCATGAGAAATCGAAAATAAACACCATAATTACAGATCTGCCATCATGCAAGAGGGTCCGAATACGTGTCCGAGTGTTTAAACCATAATGCATGGGAAATGGCAAGCAAACACCATAATTACAAATCTGCCATCATGCAGGAGGGTCCGAATAAATGTCCGAGTGTTTAAACCCTAATGCGCGAGAAATGGTAAGTAAACACCATAATTACATATCTGACATCATGCAAGAGGGTCCGAATAAGTGTCCGTGTGTTTAAACCCTAATGCATGAGAAAGGGAAGATAAACACCATAATTACATATCTGCCATCATGCAAGAGGTTTCGAATAAGTGTCTGATTGTTTAAATCCTAATGCATGGGAAATGGAAAATAAACACCATAATTACATATCTACCATCATGCTGGAGGGTCCAAACAACTGTCCGAGTCTTTAAACCCTAATGCATGAGAAATGGCAAATAGACACCATAATTACATATCAGCCATCATGCAGGAGGGTCCGAATAAATGTCTGAGTGTTTAAACCCTAATGCATGAGAAATGGTACGTAAATACCATAATTACATATCTGCCATCAGGCAAGAGGATCCGAAAAAGTGTCCATGCGTTTAAACCCTAATGCATGAGAAATGGCAACTAAACACTCTAATTACATATCTGCCATCACGCAAGAGGGTCCGAATAAGTGTCTGAGTGTTTAAACCCTAATGCATGAGAAGTGGAAAATAAACACCATAATTACATATCTACCGTCAGGCAAGAGGGTCTGAATATCTGTCTGAGTGTTTAAACCCTAATGCAAAAGAAATGGCAAGTAAACACCATAATTACAAATCTGCCATCATGCGGGAGGGTCCGAATAAGTGTCCGAGTGTTTAAACCCTAATGCATGAGAAATGGCAAGTAAACACTATAATTACATATCTGCTATCATGCAAGAGGTTCCGAATAAGTGTCCGAGTGTTTAAACCCTAATGCATGATAAATGGCAAATAAACACCATAATTACATTTCTGCCATCATGCAAAAGGTTCCGAATAAGTGTGTGAGAGTTTAAACCCTAGTGCATGGGAAATGGAAAATAAACACCATAGTTACATATCTGCCATCATGCAAGAGTGTCCGACTAAGTGTCCGAGTGTTTACATCCTAATGCACGAGAAATGGCAAATAAACACCATAATTACATATCTGCCATCATGCAGGAGGGTCCGAATAAGTGTCTGAGTGTTTAAACCCTAATGAATGAGAAGTGGTAAATAAACACCATAATTACATATCTGCCATCATGTAAGAGGGTCTGAATATGTGTCCGAGTGTTTAAACCCTAATGCATGAGAAATGGCAACTAAGCACTCTAATTACATATCTGCCATCATGCAAGAGGTTCCAAATAAGTGTCCGAGTGTTTAAACTCTAATGCATGAGAAATGGAAAATAAACTCCATAATTACATATCTGCCGTCAGGCAAGAGGGACTGAATATCTGCCCGAGCCTTTAAACCCTAATGCATAAGAAATGGCAAGTAAATACCATAATTACGTATCTGCCAACATACAAGAGGGTCCGAATAAGTGTCCGAGTGTTAAAACCCTACCGCATGAGAAATGGAAAATAAACACCATAATTACATATCTGCCGTCAAGCAAGAGGGTCCGAATATGTGTACGAGTGTTTAAACCCTAATGCATAAGAAGTGGCAAGTAAACACCATAATTACAAATCTGCCGTCATGCAGGATGGTCTGAATAAGTGTCCGAGGGTTTAAACCCTAATGCACGAGAAATGGCAAGTAAACACTATAATTACATATCTGCCATCATGCAAGAGGTTCCGAATAAGTGTCCGAGTGTTTAAACCCTAATGCATGAGAAATGGCTAATAAACACCATAATTACATATCTACCATCATGAAAAAGGTTCCGAAGAAGTGTGTGAGAGTTTAAACCCTAATCCATGGGAAATGGAAAATAAACGCCACAATTACATATCTGCCATCATGCTAGAGGTTGCGAATAAGTGTCTGAATGTTTAAGCCCTAATCCATGAGAAGTGGTAAGTAAACACCATAATTAAATATCTGCCATCATGTAAGAGGGTCCGAATAAGTGTCCGAGTGTTTAAACCCTAATGCATGAGAAATGGCAACTAAACACTCTAATTACATATCTGCCATCATGCAAGAGGTTCCGAATAAGTGTCCGAGTGTTTAAACCCCAATACTTGAGAAATCGCAAAAATACACCATATCTGCCGTAAGGAAAGAGGGACCGAATATCTGTCCGAGTGTTCAAACCCTATTGCATAAAAAATGGCTAGTAAATACCATAATTACATATCTGCCATCGTGCAAGAGGTTCCGAATAAGTGTCTGAGTGTTTAAACCCTAATACACGTGAAATGGAAAATAAAGACCATAATTTCATATCTGCCATCATGGTAGAGCGTCTGAATAAGTGTCCGAGTGTTTAAACCCTAATGCAAGAGAAATGGCAAATAAACACAATAATTACATATCTGCCATCATGTAGGAGGGTCCTAATAAGTGTCTGAGGGTTTAAACCCTAATGCATGAGAAATGGTAAGTAAACTACAGTTCCCGAACGCCCCGGGAGGATGAGTCCTGTTCTGTTCATTTGGGGTTACTACAGTTTGGACTCGACTTGTGTCACGGTTCTTAATCTGAACCAAAGAGTCCAAATCTGGCAAATCGTTTTGAGAAACTGATTTTTTGAAAAAGTAGTGCCAAACATGGACTGCTTTGCCAGATACAGAGTCGCCACCTAAATATTTTTAAAAATGGGAAAATTTAGGAAACCCAGACTCGGTGCCGAAGGCCACATGTCCGTCATCACCGGAGTTTGTCTCGGCTCGGGAGCTTGGGTACGATCGGGGAAGGTCAGCTATGAGCACCCCATCTCGCCCGGTCCGAAGACCGGCCTCTACTAACCATGATATCCGATTTTGAAAACGTTATGTGTTCTTATCCCGGTTATTAGCCTAGAATTACTATGTTATGCGCACAGCAAACAAGTATAGACTAGATTGCCTAATTTGGGAATAAACATTGCATATCCGTTTGTTTTGAAAATGCTTTGGATTTGCTACTCGCAAGTAGGCTAAAACACGGATTTCAATGAGTTCTTCCAACTCAAACAATCCAACCTTCAACCACAGGCATCCAAGCAGTTTCTAACACATAAGCATCTAGCCACATGTTAAGCATGCTGACATGGCAACATTCACACTCATGCGATATGCTAAAGCGGAAATACTTACATCGTACTCCGTGCCAAAACAAAGAACTCGTTAGCAAACATGCATGATCCAAGTCCATGTTAAGTGCCTAACATAACTAAACAGCCAACAGCAAAATAACCCAAGCAACCCACTGCCTGACTCTTGGACACACAGCCCTTACTCTGTTGGGGATTAATCTGCAGGCTTTCTTTGCCGACCGGCAGTGTAAGGTGCCGGCCGGCAATCAATCCTCTGCCGATGGCTTTCAGTTTGTACGATGGCCACATACCACTGCCGGTGGTAATTCCACTCAGCCGGTGGTACTCCCAGTGTCAGGGGATGTAATCCTGAGGTCTTGACAGCCTCCAGAGGAGTGAAGGAAGGAAAACAGCGAGGCAGCCTATGCATGGCGGCGCGTTTCCCGAGGCGATTTTCCTATTTTAATTAATTTATTTAATTGTTAATTAAATTAATTAATTTGTAATTATTAATTAGCTTGCGTAGTTAATTAATCTATAATATTTATTTGGTCCTCCGTAGCGAGGGCAAATTTGTAATAAGTGTGCATGGGTGGTGTGTATGTCTTCCAACCTCACTTCTTCTTCCTTTTTATTTACTCTGCTTACGATGGTAGATTAGGGCACGTTTAATTTTAGCATGCCTTATGCTATGCATGTGTGCATCCATGCATTTTGTATTGCATGCTTAGGCTCGGAACGATCACGCTAACTGGCATTTGTATTTCAAATTCTAAACTGAATATGTGATAGTTGTGCATTCTCACATGCCATGTTTTAGGATAGCCAAGCCTATTTCTAGCAACACTTTGTATGCGATGCATTAGGCACTTAACATGGACTTGGATCATGCATGTTTGCTAACGAGTTCTTTGTTTTGGCACGAAGTACGATATAGTATTTCCGCTTTAGCATATCGCATGAGTGTGAATGTTGCCATGTCAGCCATGCTTAACATGTGGCTTAGATGCTTATGTGTTAGAAACTGCTTGGATGCCTGTGGTTGAAGGTTGGATTGTTTGAGTTGGAAGAACTCATTGAAATCCGTGTTTTAGCCTACTATGCGAGTAGCAAATCCAAAGCATTTTCAAAACAAACGGATATGCAATGTTTATTCCCAAATTAGTGCAATCTAGTCTATACTTGTTTGCTGTGCGCATAACATAGTAATTCTAGGCTAATAACCGGGATAAGAACACATAACTTTTTCAAAAAGGATATCATGGTTAGTAGAGCCCGGTCTTCGGACCGGGCGAAAGGGGGTGCTCATAGCTTGACCTTCCCCGATCGTACCAAGCCCGAGCCGAGACAACTCCGGTGATGACGGACATGGCCTTCGCAACGAGTCAGGTTCCTAAAATTCTCCCATTTAAAAATATTTAGGTGGCGACTCTGTATCTGGCAAAAGCAGTCCATGTTGGCACTACTTTTTCAAAAAATCAGTTTCTCAAAACGATTTGCCAGATTTGGACTCTTTTGGTTCAGATTAAGAACCGTGACACAAGTCGAGTCCAAACTGTAGTAACCCCAAATGAACAGAACAGGACTCACCTCCCGGGGCGTTCGGGAACTGTAGTTTAACTTACCATTTCTCATGCATTAGGGGTTTTAAACCCTCAGACACTTATTAGGACCCTCCTACATGATGGCAGATATGTAATTATTGTGTTTATTTGCCATTTCTCTTGCATTAGGGTTTAACACTCGGACACTTATTCAGGACGCTCTTACCATGATGCAGATATGAAAATTATGGTCTTTATTTCCATTTCACGTGTATTAGGGTTTTAAACACTCAGACACTTATTCGGAACCTGCTTGCAAATGGCAGATATGTAATTATGGTATTTACTAGCCATTTTTTATGCAATAGGGTTTGAACACTCGGACAGATATTCGGTCCTCTTTCCTTACGGCAGATATGGTGTATTTTTGCGATTTCTCAAGTATCTGGGGTTTAAACACTCGGACACTTATTCGGAACCCTCTTGCATGATGGCAGATATGTTAATTAGAGTGTTTAGTTGCCATTTCTCATGCATTAGGGTTTAAACACTCGGACACTTATTCGGAGCCCTCTTTACATGATGGCAGATATTTAATTTATGGTGTTTACTTACCACTTCTCATGGATTAGGGTTTAAACATTCAGACACTTATTCGCAACCTCTAGCATGATGGCAGATAATGTATTGTGCGTTTTATTTCCATTCCCATGGATTAGGGTTTAAACTCTCACACACTTTCTTCGGAACCTTTTTGCATGATGGTAGATATGTAAATTATTGGTGTTTTATTAGCCATTTTCTCATGCATTAGGGTTTAAACACACGGACACTTATTCGGAACTCTTGCATGATGGGCAGATATGCTAATTATAGTGTTTACTTGCATTTCTCGTGCATTAGGGTTTAAACCCTCGACACTTATTCAGACCATCCTGCATGACGGCAGATTTGTAATTATGGGGTGTTTACTTGCCACTTCTATGCATTAGGGTTTAAACACTCGTACACATATCGGACCCTCTTGCTTGACGGCTAGATATGTAATTATGGTGTTTATTTATCCATTTCTCATGCGGTAGGGTTTTAACACTCGGACACTTTATTCGGACCCTCTTGTATGTTGGCAGATACGTAATTATTGGTATTTACTTGCCATTTCTTATAGCATTAGGGTTTAAAGGCTCGGGCAGATATTCAGTCCTCTTCGCTGACGGCAGATATGTAATTATGGAGTTTATTTTTCCATTTCTCATGCATTAGAGTTTAAACACTCGGACACTTATTTGGAACCTCTTGGCATGATGGCAGATATGTAATTAGAGTGCTTAGTTGCCATTTTCTCAATGCGCAATTAGCGCTGTTTTTTGGGTTTAAACCACTCTCCGGACCACACTATTTCGAGACCCTCTTAGCATTTGGGCAGATATGTAATTGAGGCTGTTATTACCACTCTCAGCATTAGGGTGTAACACACTCAGACACTCTATTGCGGGGACCTCCCTGGGGCATCCCCCGATGCGCAGATATGTAATTATAAGGTGGTTGTATTTGCGCATTTCTCGCGTGGGCAGGTTAGGGTGTAAGACACGTCGGACACTTAGATCGGCACAGCCTCCTGCATCGATGGCAGATAATAGTAATATGGTGTTATCTTGACCACTTTGCCATGCATAGGGTTGAAACGCTCGACACTTGATGTCGGAACCTTTTGCCATGGATGGGCAGAATGTAATTATGGTGGTGTTTACATTGCCATGATTAGTGCACTGAGACATTAGGGTGTTAAGGAATCACTGCGGACCCACCGTTATCTCGGCGCAACCTCTCTGCATGATACAGATATGTAATTATAGTGTTTACTGTGCCATTTCTCATGCATTAGGGTGGGTTTAAACACGCGGACACTTATCGCGACCCTCCCGGCATGATGGGCAGATTTGTAATTATGGTGTTATTGCCCATTTCTCTTGTGCATTAGGGTTTAAACACCTCAGACAGATATTCGCAACCTCTTGCCTGACGGCAGATCGTATGTAAATTATGGTGTTCTTATTTTCCACTTTCTCATGCATTAGGGTTTTAAGCACTCAGAGCACGTTAGTTCGGACACCCTCTTGCGTGCTGATGGCAGATATGTAATTATGAGTGTTTAGTTTGCACCCTTGTCATGCATTGGGTTTAAAGGCGACAGACACCCTTTGGTCGACCTCATGCTGATGCGGCAAATATGTATGATTGGGTGATTTACGTTACACCCTTTCTCATGGCAGTTAGGGTTTAAACACTCAGAGCAGTTATTCGGAGCCCTCCAGGTCATGGTGCTGATATTGTAAGTTCTCGGCGGTGTCTATTTGCCATTTCTCATGGCGAATGTTTAACAGACTGCGACAGTTGTTTGGACCCTCTGCACATGCGATGGTGAGATATGTTAATTATGGTGGTTTATGTCTTGCGATTTCCGCATGCATTAGGAGTTTAAACACTCAGAGCACGTTATTCGGAACCTCTTGCATGATGGCAGATATGTAATTATGGTGTTTATCTTCCATTTCTCATGCATTAGGGTTTAAACACTCGGACACTTATTCGGACCCCTTGCATGATGTCAGATATGTAATTAAATGGTGTTTACTTGCCATTTCTCGCGCATTAGGGTTTAAACACTCGGATATTATTCGGACGCCTCCTGCATGATGGCAGATTTGTAATTATGGTGTTTGCTTGCCATTTCCCATGCATTATGGTTTTAAAAACTCGCGCACACTTATTCGGACCTCTTGATGATGGCAGATCTGTAATTATGGTGTTTATTTTCCATTTCTCATGCAATTAGGGTTTCAACACTGGACACTTGTCGACCCTCTTGCACGATGACAAATTTTTAATTATGGTGTTTACTTGCCATTTCTCCATGCATTAGGTTTAAACACGCTGGACACTTATTCAGACCTCTGCATGATGGCAGATATGTTAATTATGGTGTTATTTGCCATTTCTCATGCATTAGGGTTTAAACAATCGAACACTTATTCGGACCCTGCTTGCATGATGGCAGATATGTAATTATGGTGTTTATTTGCCATTTTCTCCATGCATTAGGGTTTAAACACTCGGACACTTATTCGGACCCTCTTGCATATTGGCAGATTATGTAATATAGAGTGTTTATTTGCCATTTCCCATGCATTACAGGTTTAAACACTCGGTACTTTTTCAGATCCTCTTGCATGAATGCGATATATAATAGGTGTTTACTTACCATTTCTCATGCATTAGGGGTTTGAACACTCAGACACTTATTCGGACCCTGCTGCATGATGGTCGATATGTAATTATGGTGTTTATGTTGCCATTTCTCATGCATTTGGGTTTAAACACTCGGACATTTATTCGGACCCTCTCTGCCATGAGGGCAGCTATGTAATTATGGTTTTATTTGCCATTTCCATGCGATTAGGGTTTAAATACTCAGACAATTATTCGGACCTCTTTCATGCAGCAGATATTGTAATAATCGTGGTTTATTTTCAATTCTCATGCATAAGGGTTTTAAACACTCAGACACTTATTCGGACCCTCTTGGCATGATGGCTAGATATGTAATTACTTGGTGTTTACTTGCCATTTTCTCGCGCATTAGCGTTTAAACACTCGGCACTTATTCGGACCCTCTTGCATGATGGCAGAATATGTAATTATTGGTGTATTTTGCCTTTTGTCATGCATTAGGGTTTTAAAATACTCGAACACTTATTCAAGAGCCCTCTTACATGACTGGCAGATTTGTAATATATGGTGTTTTACTTGCCATTTCTCCCAATGCATTTAGAGCTTAAACAACCTCTCGACACATTAATTCGGACCTCTTGCATGATGATAGATATGATAATTATGAACGATTTATTTGCCATTTCTCATGCACTAGGATATTCAACACTCAGACAATTGTTCGAGATCCGTCATGCATGATGAAATAAATATGTAATTACTCGAAGTGTTTACATGCCATTTCCTCATGGATTAGGGTATTAAACAATCACCGGACAACAATTCAGACACCTCTAATGCATGATGGGCCGATATGTAATTATGCCGGTGTTTATTTACCATTTCTAATGCATTAGGGTAATTAAACACTCGGACACTTATTCGGACCCCTCTCGACATGATGGCAGATATGTAGTTATGGGTTTACTTGCACATTCTCAGACTATTAAACGATTTAAAATTACGGCCAACTTAACTTAGGATTTCCTGCGTGATGCGCAGATCATGTAAATTATAGGTGTTCACTGGCATCCATGCATTTAAGGGTTTAAAACACTACAGAACACTTAATCCAAACCCTCTTGCATGATGGACTAGATTATGTCAATATATGGAATGATTTACTAGACCATTTCTGATGCATTCGGTTTTAAGCAATC
>NW_021025295.1:1464326-1475149 GCF_004153795.1 Camellia sinensis
AAGAACTGCATTTTGAATGTTGTCTTGCAATTGTTATTTTCTGTTTACAGGAGGGTTCCCATACCATTCGCGGGTATGGGAATACTGGCGCTCGGGAGTGGTACGGTGAGCTCCCTAATGCAGTCCGGCGCATCGTGGATCGAGCGGGTTTCGGCGCCGGGCCATGTGTAACACAGAAAAGGTGCCGCAACCCTCAACCAACATATCAGCGTGGAATCGGCGCGATACACATGCAGAACTGTGTTTTAACATGAAAAGTAAGGGCACATACCAGACCAAGCTCAACCTGGAAAGGCGCAAGCCATGGGCGGAAGGTGATGCAATGAATGCATGCAACCTACAATGCAATATGTACAAATATGCAATGATGCATGACAATGCAACTATTTACGATGATGTGTAACAATGCATGTTTTTGTTTGTTTTTTTTTGTTTTTTTTTTTGAGATGCACATGATGCATGGAATGCGCGACTACACGCGGCTTAAGATGACGCAACTTATCAAAAGTCGTTCGGGCACGACAAACACCAAAGGACTTGCACCTTCAGAGGATTTTGGGTCTCCTAGACCGTGCGCATTTAAGGTCTCGCCAGACAATGCGTGTTTAAGGTCTCGCCAGACCGTAATGTTACAGGACGGTGTGATGCGCAAAATAGCACGAATGGATACATGCAAGATGCAAGTGAGGTGCACAAAACAGTGCGATGGTTTGAAATGCACAAAACAGTGCGATTGATTGAAATGCACAAAACAGTGCGATTGTTTGAAATGCACAAAACAGTGCGATTGATATGCGATATACATGGGGCAACTTTTGGACCTTGTAAAAAGTCCAAAGGATACGAAAAGGATACACCTTGCATGGGTTGAAGTGCTACGCACGGCAGATGCAGTCCGAAGTCAGAACGGAGGCCGGTTGAGCGTCGGGAATGCACTTTCTTGCACCTTCTTGAGCTATGAAGACCAAAAACTTCTCATATGGCCTAAACAAGGTTGTGGGAACACCACCGGCTAGAAGGGGAGGCCACCGGCTGTCCATCGGCTGCAAAATAACTCCATCGGCACAAAATACTGCCGGCCGGCACATAATATTGCTGACCGGCAAACAGTTGCTCAGTCGGGGCAGATTCGACTTTTCACTTTGGGTGTTTCAAAATAGGGTTTCAAAACCCTATTTTCTCATTTCTCCACCTCTGAAAACTCTAACTCTCTCTCTCTCTAGAGTGTTTTCTTCTTCCCGTTTCTCCGTTTCTTCGCGTTCTACGCCCATTTTGTCGTCGGATTCGCGATTTCCTTCGCGTTTCGGACATTTTCAACCGATCGCATTTTTGTTTCGGTGCCTCGTTTGGCGTTCCCATCTTTTCTGGGTTTGTTCCCCTCGTTTTCCTCTTCATTCCTGTGCCTTTTCACATTCCGACCATCCCGGCCATTCCCGACCCCCTCGGCAGTCGACTTTAATCCCTAATGCATGGGAAAAGGAAAATAAAACCACAATTACATATCCGCCATCATGCTAGAGGTTCCGAATAAGTGTCCGAGTGTTTAAATAAACACCATAATTACATATCAGCCATCATGCAGGAGGGTCCAAATAATTGTCTGAGTGTTTAAACCCTAATGCATGAGAAATGGTAAGTAAACACCATAATTGCATATCGGCCATCATACAAGAGGGTCCGAAAAAGTGTACGAGTGTTTAAACTGTAATGCATGAGAAATGGCAACTAAACACTCTTATTACGTATCTGCCATCATGCAAAAGGGTACGAATAAGTGTCCGAGTGTTTAAACCCAAATGCATGAGAAATGGCAAATAAACACCACAATTACATATCTGCCATCATGCAAGAGGGTCTGAACAGGTCCGAATAAGTGTCCGAGTGTTTAAACCCTAATGCATGAGAAATGGCAAATAAACCCCATAATTACATATCTTCCATCATGCATGAGGGTCCGAACAACTGTCCAAGTGTTTAAACCCTAATGCATGAGAAATGGCAAATAAACACCATAATTACATATCAGCCATCATGCAGGAGGGTCCGAATAAGTGTCTGAGTGTTTAAACCCTAATGCATGAGAAATGGTAAGTAAATACCATAATTACAAATCTGCCATCACGCAGAAGGGTCTGAATAAGTGTCCGAATGTTTAAACCCTAATGCATGAGAAATGGCAAGTAAACACTATATTTACATATCTGCCAGCATGCAAGGGGTTCCGAATAAGTGTCCGAGTGTTTAAATCCTAATGCACGAGAAATGGCAAATAAACACCATATTTACATGTCTGCCATACTGCAAAAGGTTCTGAATAAGTGTGTGAGAGTTTAAACCCTAATGCATGAGAAATGGAAAATAAACACCATGATTACATATCTGCCATCATGTTAGAGGGTCCGACTAAGTGTCTGAGTGTTTAAACCCTAATGCATGAGAAATGCAAATAAACACCATAATTACATATCTGCCATCATGCAGGAGGTTCCGAATAAGTGTCTGAGTGTTTAAACCGTAATGCATGAGAAGTGGTAAGTAAACACCATAATTACATATCTGCCATCATGTATGAGGGTCCGAATAAGTGTCCGAGGGTTTAAACCCTAATGCATGAGAAATGGCAACTAAACACTCTAATTACATATCTGCCATCATGCAAGAGGTTCCGAACAAGTGTCCGAGTGTTTAAACCCTAATTCATGAGAAATGGGAAATAAACACCATAATTACATATCTGTCGTCAAGCAAGAGGGACCGAATATCTGTCCGAGTGTTTAAACCCTAATGCATAAGAAATGGCAAGTACATACCATAATTACATATCTGCCATCATGCAAGAGGTTCCGAATAAGTGTCTGAGTGTTTAAACCTTAATGCAAGGGAAACAGAAAGTAAACACCATAATTACATATCTGCCATCATGCAAGAGGGTCCGAACAAGTGTCCGAGTGTTTAAACCCTAATGCATGAGAAATGGAAAATAAACACAATAATTACATATCTACCGTCTAGCAAGTGGGTCCGAATATCTGTCCGAGTGTTTAAACCCTAATGCATAAGAAATGGCAAGTAAACGCCATAATTACAAATCTGTCATCATGTAGGAGGGTCTGAATAAGTGTCCTAGTGTTTAAACCCTAATGCATGAGAAATGGAAAGTAAACACTATAATTACATATCTGCCATCATGCAAGAGGTTCCGAATAAGTGTCAGAGTGTTTAAACTCTAATGCATGAGAAATGGAAAACAAACACCATAATTACATATCTGCCATCATGCAAAAGGTTCCGAATAAGTGTGTGAGTGTTTTAACCCTAATGCATGTGAAATGTAAAATAAACATCATAATTACATATCTCCTATCATGCTAGAGGGTCCGACTAAGTGTCCTAGTGTTTAAACACTAATGCATGAGAAATGGCAAATAAACACCATAATTACATATCTGCCATCATGCAGGAGGGTCCGAATAAGTGTCTGAGTATTTAAACTCTAATGCATGAGAAGTGGTAAGTAAACACCATAATTACATATCTGCCATCATGCAAGAGGGTCCGAATAACTGTCCGAGTGTTTAAACCCTAATGCTTGAGAAATGGAAACTAAACACTATAATTACATATCTGCCATCATGCAAGAGGTTCCGAATAAGTGACCGAGTGTTTAAACCCTAATGCTTGAGAAATGGCAAATAAACACCATAATTACATATCTGCCGTCAGGCAAGAGGGACTGATATCTGTCCGAGTGTTTAAACCCTAATGCATGAGAAATGGCAAGTAAATACCATAATCAAATATCTGCCATAATGCAGGAGGGTCTGAATAAGTGTCCGAGTCTTAAAACCCTAATGCTTGAGTATGGCAAATAAACACAATAATTACATATCTGCCAACACGATAGAGGTTCCGAACAAGTGACCAAATTTTTTAATCTCAATGCTCGAGAAATGGCAAGTAAACACCATATTTACATATCTGCCATCATGCAAGAGGGTCCGAATAAGTGTTCGAATGTTTATGCCCTAATGCATGAGAAATGGCAAGTAAACACCATAATTACATATCTGCTATCATGAAAGAAGATCCGAATAAGTGTCCGAGTGTTTAAACCCTAATGCGTTAGAAATGGCAAATAAACACCATAATTACATATCTGCCATCATGCAAAAGGGTACGAATAAGTGCCCGAGTGTTTAAACCCTAATGCATGAGAAATGGCAGGTAAACACCATAATGACATATTTTTCATCATACAAGAGGGTCCGAACAAGTGTCCGAGTGTTGAAACCCTAATGCATGAGAAATGGCAAACAAACACCATAATTACTTATCTGCCATCATGGACGAAGGTTCGAATAAGTGTCCGAGTATTTAAACCCTAATGCATGAGAAATGGCAAATAAACTTCATAATTACGTATCTGCCATCATGCAAGAGGGTCCTAATAAGTGTCCAGATGTTTAAACCCTAATGCATGAGAAATGGGAAGTAAACACCATAATTACAAATCTGCCATCATGCATTAGGTTCCGACTAAGTGTCCGAATGTTTAAACCCTAATGTATAAGAAATGGCAAATAAACACCATAATTACATATCGGCCATCACGCAAGAGGGTCCGAATGAGTGTTTGAGTGTTTAAACCCTAATGCTTGGGAAATGGAAAATAAATACAATAATTGCACGTCTGCCATCACGCTAGAGGATCAGAATAAGTGACCGAATTTTTGAGGCCCAATGCTCGAGAAATGGCAAGTAAACACCATAATTACATATCTGCCATCATGCAAGAGGGTCCGAATAAGTGTCCGAGCGTTTATGCCCAAATGCATGAGAAATGGCAAGTGAACACCATAATTACATATCTGCCATCATGCAAGAGGGTCCGAATAAGTGTCCTGAGTATTTAAACCCTAATGCATGAGAAATGGCAAATAAACACAATAATTACATATCTGCCATCTTGCAAGAGGGTCCGAATAAGTGTCTGAGTGTTTAAACCGTAATGCATTAGATATGGCAAATAAACACCATAACAGAATATCTGCCATCTTGCAAGAGGGTCCGAATAAATGTTCGACTATTTAAACCCTAATGCATGAGAAATGGCAAGCAAACACCATAATTACATATTTGTCATCATGCAAGAGGGTCCGAACAAGTGTCCGAGTGTTGACACGCTAATGCATGAGAAATGGCAAATAAACACCATAATTACATATCTTCCTTCATGCAAGAGGGTCCGAATAAGTGTCCGAGTGTTTAAGCCTTAATGCATGAGAAATGGAAAGTAAACACCATAATTACATATCTGCCATCATGCAAGAGGGTCCGAATAAGTGTCCAGGTATATAAACCCTAATGCATGAGAAATGGCAAATAAACAACATAATTACATATCTGCCATCATGCAAGATGGTCCGAATAAGTGACCGGATGTTTAAACCCTAATGCATGAGAAATGGCAAGTAAACACCATAATTACAAATCTGCCATCATGCAAGAGGGTCCGAACAAGTGTCCGAGTGTTGACACCATAATGCATGAGAAATGGCAAATAAACACCATAATTACATATCTGCCATCATGCAAGTATTTGTCATCATGCAAGAGGGTCCGAACAAGTGTCCGAGTGTTGACACCCTAATGCATGAGAAATGGCAAATAAACACCATAATTACATTTCTTCCTTCATGCAAGAGGGTCCGAATAAGTGTCCGAGTGTTTAAGCCTTAATGCATGAGAAATGGAAAGTAAACACCATAATTACATATCTGCCATCATGCAAGAGGGTCCGAATAAGTGTCCGAGCGTTTGTGCCCAAATGCATGAGAAATGGCAAGTGAATACCATAATTACATATCTGCCATCATGCAAGAGGGTCCGAATAAGTGTCCTGAGTATTTAAACACAAATGCATGAGAAATGGCAAATAAACACAATAATTACATATCTGCCATCTTGCAAGAGGGTCCGAATAAGTGTCTGAGTGTTTAAACCGTAATGCATTGGATATGGCAAATAAACACCATAACAGAATATCTGCCATCATGCAAGAGGGTCCGAATAAATGTTCGACTATTTAAACCCTAATGCATGAGAAATGGCAAGCAAACACCATAATTACATATTTGTCATCATGCAAGAGGGTCCGAACAAGTGTCCGAGTGTTGACACCCTAATGCATGAGAAATGGCAAATAAACACCATAATTACATTTCTTCCTTCATGCAAGAGGGTCCGAATAAGTGTCCGAGTGTTTAAGCCTTAATGCATGAGAAATGGAAAGTAAACACCATAATTACATATTTGCCATCATGCAAGAGGGTCCGAATAAGTGTCCAGGTATATAAACCCTAATGCATGAGAAATGGCAAATAAAGAACATAATTACATATCTGCCATCATGCAAGATGGTCCGAATAAGTGACCGGATGTTTAAACCCTAATGCATTAGAAATGGCAAGTAAACACCATAATTACAAATCTGCCATCACACAAGAGGGTCCGAATAAGTGTCCGAGTGTTTAAACCCTAAAGCATGAGAAATGGCAAATAAACACCATAATTACATATCTGCCATCATGCAAGAGAGTCCGAATAAGTGTCTGAGTGTTTAAACCTTAATGCATGGGAAATGGAAATAAACACCATAATAAAATATCTGCCATCATGCTATAGGGTCCGAATAAGTGTTCGAGTGTTTAAACCGTAGGGCATGAGAAATGGCAAATAATCACCATAATTACATATCTGCCATCATTTAAGAGGGTCCGAGCAAGTGTCGGAGTGTTTAAACCGTAATGCATGAGAAATGGCAACTAAACACTGTAATTAAATATCTGCCATCATGCATGAGGGTCCGAATAAGTGTCCGAGTGTTTAAACCCTATTGCATGAGAAATGGAAACTAAACACTCTAGTTACATATCTGCCATCACGCAATAGGGTCCGAATAAGTGTTCGAGTGTTTAAACCCTAATGCATTAGAAATGGCAAGTAAACACCATAATTACATTTCTGCCATCATGCAAGAGGGTTGGAATGAGTATCCGTGTGTTTAAACCCTAATGCATGAGAAATGGCAAGTAAACACCATAATTACATATCTGCCTTCATGCAAGAGGGTCCGAATCAGTGTCCGAGTGTTGAAACCCTAATGCTTGAGAAATGGCAAGTAAAAACCATAACTACATATCTGCCAGCATGCAAGAGGGTCCGAATAAGTGTTCGAGTGTTTAAACCCTAATGCATGAGAAATGGCAAGTAAACACCATAATTACATATCTGCCGTCATGCAAGTGGGTTTGAATAGGTGTCCGAGTGTTGAAACCCTAATCCATGAGAAATGGCAACTGAACACCATAATTACATATCTACCATCATGCAAGAGGGTCCGAATAAGTGTCCGAGTGTCTAAACCCTAATGCATGAGAAATGGAAAAAAAACACCATAATTACTTATCTACCGTCATGCATGAGGGTCCTTATAAGTGTCCCAGTGTTTAAACCCTAATGCATAAGAAATGGCAAGTAAACACCATAATTACATATCTGTCATCGTTCAGGGGGGTCAGAATAAATGTCCGAGTGTTTGAACCCCAATGCATGAGAAATGGCAAATAAACACCATAATTACATACCTGTCATCACGCAAGAGGATCCGAATAAGTGACCGAATTTTTGAATACCAATGCTAGAGAAATGACAAGTAAACACCATAACTACATAGCTGCCGTCATGCAAGAGGGTCCGAATAACTGTCCGAGTGTTAAAATCGTAATGCATCAGAAATGGCAAATAAACACCATAGTTACATATCTGTCATCATCCAAGAGGGTCCGAATTAGGGTCCAAGTGTTTAAACCCTAATGCGTGAGAAATGGCAAGTAAACACCATAATTAAATAGTTGCCATCATGCATGAGGATTTGAATAAGTGTCCGAGTGTTTAAACCGTAATGCATGAGAAATTGCAAGTAAGCACCATAATTACATATCTGCCATCACGCAAGAGAATCCGAATAAGTGACCGAATTTATGAAACCCAATGTTCGAGAAATGGCAAGTAAACACCATAACTACATATCTGCCATCATGCAAGTGGGTCTGAATTAGTGTCCGATTATTTAAACCGTAATGCATGAGAAATGGCAAATAAACACCATAATTACATATCTGCCATCATGCAAAAGGGTCCGAATAAGTTTCCGAGTGTTTAAACCGTAATGCATAAGAAATGGCAAATAAACACCATAATTACATATCTGCCATCACGTAAGAGGGTCCGAATAAGTGTCAGAGTGTTTAAGCCCTAATGCATTAGAAATGGAAAGTAAACACCATAATTACATATCTGCCATCATGCAAGAGGGTCCGAATAAGTGTCCGAGTATTTAAACCCTAATGCATGAGAAATGACAAATAAACACCACAATTATGTATCTGCCATCATGCAAGAGGGTCCGAATAAGTGTCCGAGTGTTTAAAGCCTAATGCATGAGAAATGGCAAGTAAACACCATAATTACATGTCTGCCGTCATGCAAGAGGGTTGGAATAAGTATCCGAGTGTTTAAACCCTAATGCATGAGAAAGGGCAAATAAACACCAATAGTACATATCTGTCAGCTTGCAAGAGGGTCCGAATAAGTGTCCGTGTGTTCAAACCCTATTGCATGAGAAATGGCAAGTAAACACCATAATTACATATCTGCCATCATGCAAGTGGGTCTGAATAAGTGTCCGACTGTTTAAACCCAAATGCATGAGAAATGGCAACTGAACACCATAATTACATATCTACCATCATGCAAGAGGATCCGAATAAGTGTCCGAGTGTCTAAACCCTAATGCATGAGAAATGAAAAATAAACACCATAATTACTTATCTACCGTCATGCAAGAGGGTCCGAATAAGTGTCCGAGTGTTTAAACCCTAATGCATAACAAATGGCAAGTAAACACCATAATTACATATCTGTCATCATGCAGGGGGGTCAGAATAAATGTATGAGTGTTTAAACCCTAATGCATGATAAATGGCAAGTGAACACCATAATTACATATCTGCCATCACGCAAGAGGATCTGAATAAGTGACTGAATTTTTGAATCCCAATGCTCGAGAAATGGCAAGTAAACACCATAACTACATATCTGCCATCATGCAAGAGGATCCGAATAAGTGTCCGAGTGTTAAAATCATAATGCATGAGAAATGGCTAATAAACACCATAATTACATATCTGTCATCATGCAAGAGGGACCGAATAAGTGCCCAAGTGTTTAGACCCTAATGCATGAGAAATGGCAAGTAAACACCATAATTACATATTTGCCATCATGCAAGAGGGTCCGAATAAGTGTATGAGAATTTAAACCCTAATGCCTGAGAAGTGGAAAATAAACACCAAAATTACATATCTGCCATTATGCAAAAGGGTCCGAATAAGTGTCCGAGTGTTTAAACCCTAATGCATGAGAAATGACAAGTAAACACCATAATTACATATCTGCCATCATGGAAGAGGGTCCGAATAAGTGTCCGAGTCTTTAAACCCTAATGCACAAGAAATGGCAAGCAGACACCATAATTATATATCTGCCATCATGCAAGAGGGTCCGGACAAGTGTCCAAGTGTTTAAACCCTAATGCATGAGAAATGGCAACTGAACACCATAATTACATATCTACCATCATGCAAGAGGGTCCGAATAAGTGTCCGAGTGTCTCAACCCTAAAGCTTGAGAAATGGAAAATAAAGACCATAATTACTTATCTACCGTTATGCAAGAGGGTCCGAATAAGTGTCCGAGTGTTTAAACCATAATGCATAAGAAATGGCAAGTAAACACCATAATTACATATCTGTCATCATGCAGGGGGTTCAAAATAAATGTCCGAGTGTTTAAACCCTAGTACATGAGAAATGGCAAGTAAACACCATAATTACATATCTGCCATCATGTAAGAGGATCCGAATAAGTGACCGAATTTTTGAATCCCAATGCTCAAGAAATGGCAAGTAAACACCATAACTACATATCTGCCGTCATGCCAGAGGGTCCGAATAAGTGTCCGAGTGTTAAAATCGTAATGCATGCGAAATGGAAAATAAAAACCATAATTAGTTATCTGCCATCATGCAAGATGGACCGAATAAGTGTCCGAGTGTTTAAACCCTAATGCATGAGAAATTGCAAGAAAACACCATAATTACATATTTGCCATCATGCAAGAGGGTCCGAATAAGTGTTTGAGAATTTAAACCCTAATGCGTGAGAAATCGAGAGTAAACACCAAAATTACATATCTGCCATCATGCAAGTGGGTCCGAATAAGTGTCTGAGTGTTTAAACCCTAATGCATAACAAATGGCAAGTAAACACCACAAATACATATCTGTTACCATGTAGGGGGGTCAGAATAAATGTCCGAGCGTTTAAATCCTAATGCATGAGAAATGGCAAGGAAACACCATAATTACATTTCTGCAATCACGCAAGAGGATCTGAATAAGTGACCGAATTTTTGAATCCCAATGCTCGAGAAATGGCAAGTAAACACCATAACTACATATCGGCCATTATGCAAGAGGGTCGGAATAAGTGTCCGAGTGTTAAAATCGTAATGCTTGAGAAATGGCTAATAAACACCATAATTACATATCTGCCATCATGCAAGTGGGTCCGAATAAGTGTCCAAGTGTTTAAACCCTAATGCATGAGAAATGGCAACTAAACACCATAATTACATATACGCCATCATAAAAGAGGGTCCGAATGAGTGTCCGAGTGTTTAAGCCCTAATGCAAGAGAAA
>NW_021025295.1:1478890-1499388 GCF_004153795.1 Camellia sinensis
TTGTGCCCAAATGCCATGAGAAGGCAAGTGAATACCATAAATTACATATTCTGCATCTGGCAAGAGGGTCCGAAAAAATAGGGAGTGTCCTGAGTATTTAAACACAAATGCATGAAAATGGCAAATAACACAATAATTACATATCTTCCATCTTGCAAGAGGGTCCGAAATAAGTGTCTGAGTGTTTAACCGTAAGCATTGGATAGGCAAAAAACACCAGATACGAATATCTGCCAATCATGCAAGAGGGTCCGAAATAATGTTCGAACTATTTAAACCCTATGCCATAGAAATGGGCAAGCAAACACCATAATTACATATTTGTCATCATGCAAGAGGGTCCCGAACAAGTGTCCGAGTGTTGACCACCCTAATGCATGAAGAAATGGCAAATAACACACCATAATTTAACATTTCTCCTTCATGCAAGAGGGGTCCGAATAAGTGTCCGAGTGTTTAAGCCCTGTAATGCGATGAGAAATGGAAAGTAAACCCCATAAATTACAATATTCTGCCATCATGCAAAGAGGTCCGAAATAAGTGTCCAGGTATATAAACCCTAGCATGAGAAATGGCAAATAAAGAACATAATTACATAATCTGCCATCAATGCAAGATGGTCCGAATAAGTGACCGCGATGTTTAAACCCTAATGCATTTAGAAATGGCAAGTAAACACCATAATTACAAACCTCTGCCAATCCACACAAGAGGGTCCGAATAAGTGTCCGCGAGTGTTTAAACCCTAAAGCATGAGAAAATGGCAAATAACACACCATAATTACATATCAATGCCATCATGCAAGAGAGTCCGAATAAGTGTCTGAGTGTTTAAACCTTAAGGCATGGGACAATGGAAATAAACACCATAAAGAATATCTGGCCATCATCTATAGGGTCCGAATAAGTGTTCGAGTGTTTAAACCGTAGGGCATGAGAAATGGCAAATAATCCCGATAATTACAATATCTGCCATCATTTAAGAGGGTTCCAGAAAGCAAGTGTCGGAGTGTTTAAAACCGTAATGCTGAGAAAATGGCAACTAACACTGTAATTAAATATTCTGCATCATGCATGGAGGCGGTCCGAATAAGTGTCCGAGTTGTTAAACCTATTGCATGAGAAAATGGCAACATAAAACACTCTAGTTACATATTGCCATCAATGCAAGAGGGTCCGACAAAAGTGTCGCGAGTGTTTAAACCCTAATGCCATTAGAAATGGCAAAGTAACACCATAATTACATTTCTGGCCATCATGCAAGAGGTTGGAATGAGTATATCCGTGTGTTTAAAAACCCTAATGGCATGAGAAATGGGCAAGTAAACACCATAATCTCTATCTGCTTCATGCAAGAGGGTCCGAAATCAGTGTCCGAGTGTTGAAACCCTAATGCTTGAGACAATGGCAAGTAAAAACACATAACTACATTATCTGCCACGCATGCAAGAGGGTCCGAATAAGTGTTCGTCAGTGTTTAAACCCTAATGCATGAGAAATGGCAAGTAACACCATAATTACATATCTGCTTCATCCAAGTGGGGTTTGAATAGGTGTCCGAGTGTTGAACCTAATCCATGAGAAATGGCAACTGAAACGCATAAATTACATATCTACGCATCATGCAAGAGGGTCCGATATAGTTGTCCGAGTGTCTAAACCCTAATGCATGAGAAATGGAAAAAAAAAACACCATAATTTACTTTATCTACCGTCATTGCATGAGGGTCCTTAAAGCTGTCCCAGTGTTTTAAAAACCCAATGCATAGAAATGGCAAAAGTAAACCACCATAATTACATATCTGTCATGTTCAGAGGGGTCAGAATAATGTCGAGTGTTTGAACCCAAAATGCCATGAGAAATGGCAAATAAACCACATAATTACATACCTGTCAT
The DNA here is from genome assembly GCF_004153795.1 of Camellia sinensis. Classification (NCBI taxonomy): domain Eukaryota; kingdom Viridiplantae; phylum Streptophyta; class Magnoliopsida; order Ericales; family Theaceae; genus Camellia; species Camellia sinensis. Next base: position 1,480,788 of record NW_021025295.1, read on the forward strand.
CACGCAAGAGGAATCCGAATAAGTGACCGAATTTTTGAATACCAATGCTAGAGAAATGACAAGTAAAACACCATAACTACATAGCTGCCGTCAATGCAAGAGGGTCCGAATAACTGTCCGAGTGTTAAAATCGTAATGCATCAAGAAATGGCAAATAAACACCATAGTTACATATCTGTCATCATCCAAGAGGGTCCGAATTAGGAGTCCAAGTGTTTAAACCCTAATGCGTGAGAAATGGCAAGTAAACACCATAATTAAATAGTTGCCATCATGCATGAGGATTTGAATAAGTGTCCGATGTTTAAAACCGTAATGCATGAGAAATTGCAAGTAAGCCACCATATTATACATATCTGCCATCACGCAAGAGAATCCGAATAAGTGACCGAATGTTATGAAACCCAATGTTCGGAGAAATGGCAAGTAAAACACCATAACTACATATCTGCCATCATGCAAGTGGGTCTGAATTAGTGTCCGATTATTTAAACCGTAATGCATGAGAAATGGCAATAAAACACCATATATACATATCTGCCATCATGCAAAAGGGTCCGAATAAGTTTCCGAGTGTTTAAACCCTAATGCATAAGAAATGGCAAATGAACACCATAATTACATATCTCCATCACGTAAGAGGGTCCGAATAAGTGTCAGAGTGTTTAAGCCCTAATGCATTAAAATGAAAGTAAACACCCATAATTACATATCTGCCATCATGCAAGAGGGTCCGAATAAGTGTCCGAGTATTTAAACCCTAATGCATGAGAAATGACAAAATAAACACCACAATTATGTATCTGCCATCATGCAAAGGGTCCGAATAGTGTCCGAGTGTTTAAAGCCTAATGCATGAGAAATGGCAAGTAAACACCATAATACATGTCTGCCGTCATGCAAGAGGGTTGGAATAAGTATCCGAGTGTTTAAACCCTAATGCATGAGAAAGGGCAAATAAACACCAATAGTACGTACTCTGTCAGCTTGCAAGAGGGTCCGAATTAAGTGTCCGTGTGTTCAAACCCTATTGCATGAGAAATGGCAAGTAAACACCATAATTACATATCTGCCATCATGCAAGTGGGTCTGAATAAGTGTCCGACTTGGTTAAACCCAAATGCATGAGAGATGGCAACTGAAACACATCCAATTTACATATCTACCATCATGCCAAGAGGATCCGAAATAAGTTGTCCGAGTGTCTAAACCCTAATGCATGAGAATGAAAAATAAACACCATAATTACTTATCTACCGTCATGCAAGAGGGTCCGAATAAGTGTCCGAGTGTTTAAACCCTAATGCTAACAAATGGCAAGTAAACACCATAATTACATATCTGTCATCATGCAGGGGGGGTCAGAATAAATGTATGAGTGTTTAAACCCTAATGCATGATAATGGCAAGTGAACACCATATTACATATCTTGCCATCACGCAAGAGGATCTGAATAAGTGACTGAATTTTTGAATCCCAATGCTCGAGAATGCAAGTAAACACCATAACTACATATCTGCCATCATGCAAGAGGATCCGAATAAGTGTCCGAGTGTTAAAATCATAAATGCATGAGAAATGGCTAATAAACACCATAATTACATATCTGTCATTCATGCAAGAGGGGACCGAATAAGTGCCCAAGTGTTTAGACCCTAATGCATGAGAAATGCAAGTAAACACCATAATTACATATTTGCCATCATGCAAGAGGGTCCGAATAAGTGTATGAAAATTTAAACCCTAATGCATGAGAAGTGGAAAAATAAACACCAAAATTACATATCTGCCATCATACAAAAGGGTCCGAATAAGTGTCCAAGTGTTTAAAACACCTAATGCATGAGAAAGACAAGTAAAAGCACATAATACATATCTGCCTCATGAAAGAGGGTCCGAATAATTGTCGAGTTCTTTAAACCCTAATGCACAAGGAAATGGCAAGCAGACACCATAAATTATATATCTGCCACATGCAAGAGGGGTCCGGACAAGCTGTCAAGTGTTAAAACCTAATGCATGAGAAATGGCAACTGAACACCATAATTACATTATCTAACCATCATGCAAGAGGGTCCGAATTAAGGTCCGAGTGTCTCAACCCTAAAGCTTGAAGAAATGGAAAATAAAGACCATAATTACTTATCTACCGTATGCAAGAGGGTCCGAAAAGTGTCGAGTTTTAAACCTAATCATAAGAAATGGCAAGTAAACAACCATAATTACATATCTGTCATCATGCAGGGGGTTCAAAATAAATGTCCGAGTGTTTAAACCCTAGTACATAGAAATGGCAAGTAACAACCATAATTACAATCTGCCATCATGAAGAGGATCCGAATAATGACGAATTTTTGAATCCACATGCTCAAGAAATGCAAGTAACACCATAACTTAATACTGCCGTCATGCCAGAGGGTCCGAATAAGTGTCCGAGTGTTAAAATCGTAATGCATGCGAAATGGAAAATAAAAACCATAATTAGTTATCTGCCATCATGCAAGATGGACCGAATAAGTGTCCGAGTGTTTAAACCCTAATGCATGAGAAATTGCAAGAAAAACACCATAATTACATATTTGCCATCATGCAAGAGGGTCCGAATAAGTGTTTGAGAATTTAAACCCTAATGCGTGAGAAATCGAGAGTAAACACCAAAATTACATATCTGCCATCATGCAAGTGGGTCCGAATAAGTGTCTGAGGTTTAACCCTAATGCATAACAAATGGCAAGTAAACACCACAAATACATATCTGTTACCATGAGGGGGGTCAGAATAAATGTCCGAGCGTTTAAATCCTAATGCATGAGAAAATGCAAGGAAACACCATAATTACATTTCTGCAATCACGCAAGAGGATCTGAATAAGTGACCGAATTTTGGAATCCCAATGCTCGAGAAATGGCAAGTAAACACCATAACTACATATCGGCCATTATCAAGAGGGTCGGAATAAGTGTCCGAGTGTTAAAATCGTAATGCTTGAGAAATGGCTATAAACACCATAATTACATATCTTCCATCATGCAAGTGGGTCCGAATAAGTGTCCAAGTGTTTAAACCCTAATGCATGAGAAATGGCAAGTAAACACCATAATTACATATTTGCCATCATGCAAGAGGGTCCGAATAAGTGTCTGAGAATTTAAACCCAATGCATGAGAAACGGAAAATAAACACGAAAAATTACATATCTGCCATAATGCAAGAGGGTCGAATAAGTGTCCGAGTGTTAAACCCTAATGCAATTGGAAATGACAAGGTAAGCACCATAATTAACATATCTTGCCATCATGGAAGAGGGTCCGAATGAGTGTCCGAGTGTTTAAACCCTCATGCATGAGAAATGGCAAGTAAACACCATAATTACATATTGGCCCATCAAGCAAGAGGGTCCGAATAAGTGTCTGAGAATTTAAACCCTAATGCATGAGAAATGGCAAATAACACCAAAATTACATATCTGCCACCATGCATAAGAGGTCCGAATAAGTGTCCGAGTGTTTAAACCCTAATGCATGAGAATGGCAAGTAAACAACCATAATTACATATCTGCCATCATGTAAGAGGGTCCGAATAATTGTCCGAGTGTTTAAACCAAAATACATGGAGAAATGGCAAAGTAAACACCATAATTATATATCTGCCATCATGTAAGAGGTCCTGAATAAGTGTCCGAGTGTTTTAACCCTAATGCATCAGAAATGGCAAACTAAACCCCATAATTACATATCCTCCCATCATGCAAAAAGTCCCCGAATAGGTTGTCCGAGGTCTTTAAACCCTAAGCCTGAGAAATGGAAAATAAGCACCATAATTACATATTTGCCGTCATGCAAGAGGTCCGAATAAGTGTTTTAGAGTTTAAACCCAAATGGTATAAGAAATGACAAAGAAACACCATAATTACATATCGGCCATCATGCCAGAGTGTCCGAATAAGTGTCTGAGAGTTTAAACCCTAATAAACACGAGAAATGCCAAGTAAAATACGATAATTACATATCTGCCATCACGCAAGAGGGTCCGAATAAGTGTCCGAGTGTCAACCCAAATGCATGAGAAATGGCAACTAAACACCCTAATTACATAATCTGCCATCATGCAAGAGGGTCCGAATAAGTGTCCGAGTGTTTAAACCCTAATGCATGAGAAATGAAAAATAAACAACATAATTACATATCTGCCATCATGCCAGGAGGGTCCGGATAAGTGTCTGAGTTTTTAACCCTAATGCACGAGAAATGGCAAGTATATACGATAATTACATATCTGCCATCATGCAAGAGGGTCCGAATAAGTGTCCGAGTGTTTCAAAACCAAATGCATGAGAAATGGCAACTAAACACCCTAATTACATATCTGCCATCATGCAAGAGGGTCCGAAAAGTGTCCCAGTGTTTTAAACCATAATGCATGAGAAATGGCAAATAAACACCATAATTACATATCTGCAGTCATGCAAGGGGGTCCGAATAAGTTGCCGAGTGATTATACCCTAATGCGTAAGAAATGGCAAGTAAACACCATAATTGCATATCTTCCATCATGCAAGGGGGTCCAAATACGTGTCCGAGTGTTTAAACCCTAATGCATGAGAAATGGCAAACAAACACCATTAATTACATATCTGCCATCATTGCAAGAGTGTTCGAATAAGTGTCGAATGTTTAAGCCCTAATGCATGAGAAATGGCAAGCAAACACAGAATTACATATCTTGCCATCATGCAAGAGGGTTCCAAATAAGTGTCGAGTGTTTAAACCCTAATGCATGAGAAATGGCAAGTAAACACCATAATTACATATCTGCCATCATGCAAGAGGGTCCGAATAAGTGTCCGAGTGTTTAAACCCTAACGTATGGAAATGGCAAATAAAACACCATAATACATATCTGCACCATGGCAAAAGCGTCCGAATAAGTGTCTGGAGTGTTTAAGCCCTAATTACACGAGATAATGGCAATAGAAAAATCTCCTCTTCTTTCTTACTTTCCTTCCTCGTCGCGACTTTTTCGGTATAAGATTTTTCTTGCCCGATTTCTCTGTATTAGGGCTTAAAACACTCAGACCACTTATTCGGACGCTTTTGCATTGGTGGCAGATATGTAATTATGGTGTTTATTTGCCAAATTTCTCATACGTTAGGGTTTAAAACACTCGGACACTTATTCGGACCCCTTGCCATGATTTGGCAATATGTAATTATGTGTTTTACTTGCCATTTCTCATGCATTAGGGTTTTTAAACACTCGGGACACTATTTTGGACCCTCTTGCATTGATGGCGATATGTTAAATTATGTTGTTTGCTTGCCATTTTCTCATGCATTAGGGCTTAAACATTCGGACACTTTTATTCGACACTCTTTGCATGATGGCAGATATGTAATTTATGGGTGTTGTTCTGCCATTTCTCATGCATTAGGGGTTTAAACACTCGGACACGTATTTGGAACCCCCTTAAGCCAGATGGAAAGATATGCAATTAATGGTGTTTACTTGCCATTTTCTTACGCATTAGGGTATTAATCACTCGGACACCTTATTCGGGACCCCTCTTTGCATGACTGCCAGATATGTAATTATGGTGTTTATTTCCATTTCTCATGCATTATGTTTAAACACTGAAGACACTTTATTTCGGAACCTCTTCAATGATGGAAAAGATAATGTAATTAGGGTGTTTTAGTTGCCATTTCTCATCATTTGGTTTTGAACACTCGCGACACTTATTTCAGGACCCCTTGCATGATGGACAGATATGTAATTATCGTATATACTTGCCATTTCTCGTGCATTAGGGTTAAAATACTCAGACACTACCGACCCTTGGCATGATGGCGCAGATAGTAATTATGTTGTTTATTTTTCATTTCTCATTGCATTAGGGGTTTAAACACTCGCCGACAACTTATTCGGACCCTCTTGCATGATGGCAGATATGTAATTAGGGTGTTTAGTTGCCATTCTCATGCATTTTGGGTTTGAACACTCGCGAAACACTTTATTCGGACCCTCTTGCGTATGGCAGATATGTATTATCGTATTTACTTGGCATTCTCGTGTATTAGGGTTAAACTTTCTCAGACACTTATTCGGACACTCTGGCATTGATGGCCGATATGTGTAATTATTGGTGTTTCTTTGTCATCTTATTACATTGCGGTTAAACTCTAAAACCACTTATTCGGTACCCTTGCATGACGGCAAATATGTAATTATGGTGCTTATTTTCCCATTTCTCAAGCATTAGGGTTTAAAGACTCGCGGGAACACCTATTCGGGGACTTTTGCATGATGGTAGATATGTAGATTATGGGGTTTAGTTGCCATTTCTTGATGCCATTAGGGTTTTAAACACTACGGACACTTATTCAGACCCTCTTACACTGATGGCAGATATATAATTATGGTGTTTACTTGCCATTTCTCATGTATTTTGGTTAAACACTTCGGACCAATTAGTTCGGACCCTCTTAACATGATGGCAGTATGTAAATTTATTGGTGTTTACTTGCCAATTCTTCATGCATTAGGGTTTAAACACATCGCGAACTTTTTCGGACCCTTATGCATGGTGGGCAGATATGTAATTTTGTGTGTTTATTTGCCATTTCTCATGCATTAGGGTTTTAAATTCTCAGACAACTTATTCCGGACCCTCTTGCTTGATGGCCAGATATGTATTTATTGGTTGTTTACTTGCCATTTCTCATGCATGAGGGTTTAAACACTCGGACACTTATTCGGACCCTCTTTCCATGATGGCAGTATATGTAATCTGATGGTGCTTACTGTCATTTCCAATGCATTAGTGGTTTAAACACTCGCGACACTTATTCGACCCCTTGCATATGGCCAGATAATGTATTTTCGTGTTTATTTTTCCGTATTCTAAGATGGCATATGAGATGCAATTAGTATGATGCGCCGAGCCCGATGCATGCAAAACAAATGAATGGATGCAAACATACGAGCATAAGGATGCTAATTGAAACATGCCCTAAAACTAACCATCATAAACTGGTAAATGAAAGGGAGAAAGACGTGGGGTTGGAAGACATACATCATACACACGCACACTTATCACAACTTTGCCCTCCTCAGAGGGTCCGAATGAATAATACACGACCAACTAGCTAATCTAAGCTAATTAAACTAATTATTACACAACCCAAATGAATAACGAATTGCAACTAATTATTACACAACACTAGCTAATTAACAAATTTAACTAAGGAAGCAAATAAACTAGCATGCAAGCTACATGAAATGGATTGCCTTAGCTCTGCCTTGAATGATAAAGGATGCATGCATGCCCGAGTCGCCTTGTTGGGAAATCCATCGTGATGCCTCGACCCGCCTTTGTTTGCAATTGATTTCAAAAGGTTGCACAAGACTCCAGAGAGATGAAACTCCACCCAGGGAAGCTGTGGGAAGGCTGCCAACCAACTATGGGCAAGGGAGACCACCTGCCAACCACCATGGATGGTGAAGACCAGAAAAGGTGTTCGACCTGCCAGAAAACCTGGTCGGCCGACCAGTTCATTCTACTGGTTTCTATTTTTTCTGCAACAAAGGCAAGAGAGAGAGAAGGCAAGGTATTTTCAACATATGTGTGCTCGACCATTCTTCCCATCATTACATAAGCTCTAGGGAGTGTAGTCCTCGATCCTCGGGCCAGCAATCACGCATCCCGATGCATGATGGCCGAGGAGTCGAATTACACGAATCAATGGGAGATTAATGCACATATAAGCAACAAAAACCAACAACTCCATTATGGATGGTCAAGAGTGTCGGCGACCGGGAATTGAGGCACGTTTCATCACTTGGAGTATGAAACGTTCCTCGTTTCCCGTGTTTGGACTTACTCCTATTCCAAACACAATGCAACCAGTAGAATGGCATTGCATGTACAAATGCAACTCTAGTATGCAATCCTAAATGTAATGCAACTAAGTGATGCAAACATGCAAAGGATGACATGCAAGTATGCAACTAGCACACACAATGCTATGGACTAATCAAGAGCATACTCAATGCACGTGGATTATATGGCATGCATACACAATGCACTAACATACGTAATGTTATGAACGAGGCATACGCAATGCAATGATCGAACATGCGATAACATGGACTATATGGCATACACAATGCAAGATGGACTTAAACCAAGATGGATGGACCTTAGTTGCACCCAAATCAGTGGCCAAACATGATGAAAACAAGGCAATGACACACACACTAGCATGCACAATGCAAGGGATCAAAGCCTAAGGTACGAGATACAACTCTACAAAACAATTGAAAGGATGAAATATGCCATACAATTGCACAAGTTCCAGCTCTGAAATAACATGCAACATGGTCCTGAATCACGCAAACAACTCACACAATGCATATTGGGAGGCTCAAATACCGAAACTAGTGAAGCATATAACACTAGAGGTATGCAAAGCGATGCTCAAATGACCAAACCAACTGCAAACAATCCCTATGCAGGCCCAAAGCAATGGCAAAACGGACTAAGATGATGGCTTGAAATGCACAAAAATGAAGCTCATGCAATGGTCCATAAATGAGGTATACAAGCACAACTCTCAAACACATTGAAGAACTGATAAACATGAGAATATGACATAAGTATAAGCTCTGAAATAACATTCTCAATGATGCCAAAACATGTAAGTAGCTTAAGTTAAGCGTGCAAGGCACCTCCAAACTCAAAGCTATTCAATGCTATTACACAACAAGTATGCATGGCAAGCATTTTTCGACCAAGAGGCCTCAAGACAGAGCTAAGGCAACCCAAAATATGAATAAAATTAGTTTGAAGTATGACCAAAATAGGGTAGAATAGAGGGCCAAGACAACGTGCATTGTGAGCTAGTGAACATGAGTTACACTACAAGCATATGAAGCATGTGAAGGACTACCAAACCAAGCAAAAACAGAGTCATGGCATGCCCAATGATGGCCAAAAACCCACTGACACAAGACCAATACATGCAAGAATGACATGCTCCTTTGATAAGCCATGAAAGGGATTACTCTACACATGCAAGAAGCAAGCAAAAGGGGACCAAAACAGCCATGGTCAGAGCCTAGGTAGGTCCTAGAAGTCACCAAAAAGTGCCTGAACTAGGCCTCCAAATGGTATAAACATATGCTCCTTTGGTATGCCAAAAATGCTAGTAAACAAGACAACAAGAGAGAGGGTCACCCCTCTCTGACTTTGGCCCTCAAAACCACATTCTCACCACTGAAAATCCACTGGATTTCAGTGGTAGGAGGGCCAAGCAAAGACTAGCTCGAATGCCTTATGGCATGGCACAAAACAAAGCTAAATAGAGCATCCAAACGGGTAGGTAACCGCTAACACCAAAAGAGTCTTAAACAAACATGAAAATCACTTAAATATGAACCTTTTTTCAGTTGACAACAAAGCTCAAGTAAGCATGCAAATGAGGCTAAGAGAAGGATAAAAATAATGCTCAAAAGTGGGAAAAGTGATTACCCTTGAAGCTCAGCAAAAACCAGCAAGTTTTTGGACCAAAAACCCAACCCTTGAGCTCTCTCAAGACCCTCCAGTAGCTTGGTAACAAGGTGAGGGTGTTAGGCTATTAGGTTGTGTGCAGTAGGTCAAGAACAATGCGCTTTTTGAACCCAAAATGAAGATATATAGAGAGAGATATATATCTTGCCATAGCAAAATTTTGGAACCTGTTATAAGGAGAGGGAGGCCCTCTCTTATTGAGGAGCAAAGGTTCAAGCTTCCTCAAGAAGCTAGAGCGAAGGTTCAAGCTTCCTCAAGAAGCTAGAACAAGTGTTCAAGCTTCCCTAAGAAGCTAAAGCAAGGGTGCAAATCCTCCATACACATGTATGGAGGATCCAATCTGTGCCTCCCAGCTGGCACAGCTGGCATGCACTCAGAGAGACAAAACTGAAGGGAGCAGGCCAACCAGTTAAGGTGGTCGGCCGACCACTTCCCCTGCTCGGCCGACCAGGGTGAGTGGTCTCCCTTAAGGAAAAGTGGTTGGCTAGCCTATTTGATGGTCCCCCAACTGAATGCAAGCTAGTGGTATGGTGGGAGACTAGCAAATGTGGCTCAAAAATCAAGGAGACCAGTTTCCTCACAAGAAATCGGCTGGCGGAGAGAGAAGTGGTCTCCAAGAGAAAAGGTGGTCTCCCAGCCTCTTACCACCTTCCAAAGAATGAAAACAAGGTTCATGCCAAAAATGAACCAACACCAATGCAAAACGAGGGTTCGGGGGGCAAAACGCACGGCCGGGTGCCCCGAAAATAGGCTGTTATGTACCAAAAGTGGCATGTGACCACAAAGGTTGTCTCCTGGGCCACAGTGTCCCTCTAGACAGAGGAAACAAGGTGTGTGCCCAAAACCGTGCCAAACAGAGAATGTTAAGCGGTCCCAAACCGAGGCGCGCGGCGGACGGCTCTGAAAACCAGAAACTAGTCTCTAAACGGGAACAGTGACCTGCGACCACGAAAAGTAACCTATGGCTACTGAGAGATGGTCTGCAAGACATCATCCTCCCTCCGAGAAGAGAAAGTAAGACCTGGTCCGCAAACCGAGTCAAAGCAAAAAAGGGTCCCGAGGTCCGGGGGTATGGACATCAGCCGAAACTCCGAAACCTCAGAACGAGCACAACATGCACAATCACCGAGTGATCAATCGATGACGTCTGAGTCTTAAGGTCAGTCAAAAATGGGGTGTCTATAGTTGCGCCTCTTTGATAGAACTCGAAAGTCACAAGTGACGGGAGTGAATGTCAAAGCCCAGAGACGACCCATTTTTGACAAGGCCGAAGACTTAGATAAACAGGTGAGATAAACAAAGAGATGTGTCCACAAGCAGGGGCAAAATGCAAAGGGGTGTGCACAAAGCCGAACATAACTTATGATAATGCAAAGCACGCTGTAATGAAGCATATACACAATAAATGCAACAGTTTAAGCGAATGTTATGCAAAGCAAGTAAACACAAGCCAAACCACATCTCATGTAGAAAGGATGTAAGAAAATTATACAATTCTCACTGCGACTCACGCGGAGAAGGCTAAAAGCGACAACCGAGAACACCCAGAGTCTCAAACGAAACAACTCTCAATGTAACAAACGCAAAAGGAGAAAGCGAACAAATGGACACCGGAACACATCCGAGTGCTCGAAACCGAAGATGTCCTAACGCACCACATGCGAGAGGAGAAAAGGTATGAAAGAACACCGGAACTCATCCGTGTATTCGAAATCGAAGATGTCCTAACGCACCGCATGCGAGAGGAGAAAAGGTATGAATGAACACCGGAACTCATCCGAGTGTTCGAAGCCGAAGATGTCCTAATGCACTACATGCGAGAGGAGAAAAGGTATGGATGAACACTGGAACTCATCCGAGTGTTCGAAACCGAAGATGTCCTAATGCCCCGCATGCGAGAGGTGAAAAGGTGTGAATGAACACCGGAACTCATCCAAGTGTTCAAAATCGAAGATGTCCTAATGCACCGCATGCGAGAGGAGAAAAGGTACGTTCAAACTGAACCGGAACTTTTCTTGAATGAACCGTACATACAATATCGTGCCTGTAAAAGAAAGGAACTTAATAGGTACAATAAGTTAGCAACATATGTTCAGAGCTATATCAAACGCGGACACGTATGGTGCCGATGGCAAAGTGTATAACAATGCAAGTGAAACGTGCGCAACGACGCATGCATAGTATGGAGGCATGATAACCAATGAAACATACACAACAATGCAAGTGGTGTGCATAACAACGCAAGATAAGTACAACTTAAAAAACATGCTTGAAACAAAATGCTGAGTAAAGAAGTGCAAACTTCGAAGAGAGCAACTCAAACACGACCACTGATTTACCTCTCGGAGGGGTCGCAATGTACTCAAAAAGGATACACCTTGACCATGGCGAGTAACGACGAGCCATACGTCGAAGACTTGAATTGAAGTTTCGACAGAGGCATTTCGCGCTGAAAAGTGCACTTTTCTTGTACTTTCTTGAGAGCCGGGGACTCCAATCATCACCAAAATTCACAAGGAGAACAAAGGGACCTGGGAGACCACCCAGGAGGGCCACCGACCACCTACCAGTTCCAACGACCTTTTTTTTCCCAGGGGGTGGTCGGCCTGCCAAAAAACCTGGTCGGCAAACCAGTTTACCAGAACTGGGGCAGTTTGGTGCTTTTATGCTCGGATCTTTGAATCCACTAGGTCAAAATCAGTTCCTCTCCCTTCCTAGACCACTTTCTCGCTCAGATCTGTGCTTTATACGCGCTTTCCGACGCCACATGCAAAGTTGTTTCGCGAAAACGTTCAGTTCTCTTCACTTTGAACCGATTAAAATTTGATTTCGGTGTTTCTTTCTCCATTTTCACCACTTGAGGTATGTTTATCTCAAAATTTGGCACATTTTCTCGGGAGTTGACTTTTGTTGACTTTTTCCTTTCCCGAGAGTTGACTTTTTCCAATTTTGGCTCATTTCGCTCATTTTTGCTCATTTTTGCAAATTTCTTCGGATGACAGATCATTTTCATCATGGTGGAGGTCCTTCGCATGCCGGGGATGAGCCGGAGATCATGTCACTGCCTCCGAGTGTTCGGTCTTTCGACCTCGAGAGGTATCATCCTTAGGAGCACGTCCTACCTCCGACGACTTTCTATCACTTCACTGACTTTGATCGACGAGCACCCGCAGATCTGCTACTACGGGAGCCAGAGCCTCATCTCTCTCATCAGGCACGAGAGGTACGTACTTCACTTTTACATTTTTTGCTATGTATTCTGCATTTCCTGTACATTCCATGCTTTCGCTATGCATTTTTTATCTGCTCGTTCTGAACACATTCAGACACCATACTTTTGCTTATTCGGCACGCAGCTCACAACACAATATTTTGTTAAGTTGGCACATAGCTTGTTCTAAACACACGGTTCATTCTTATCACACAGTTTGTCTCGGGCACACAGCTCATTTTTCGGGCACACAACTTGTTTTCCGGGCACACAACTCGTTCTTTGGGGACACAGCTCATTTTCCAGGCACACAGCTCATTTTCTAGGTACACAGCTCGTTCTTTGGGCACACAGTGCGTTTTCCGGGCACACAGCTCGTTCTTTGGGCGCACAACTCCTACTGAACACGCAGTCCATTTACTTCATTTGCACGCAGCTCATACTGAACATACAGTCTATTCACTCCATTTGCACGCGGCTCATACTGAACATACAGTCCATTTACTTCATTTGTGCACAATTCATACATCTCATTCTAAAAATTAAATACATCTGTTAATTTTGAATGCAGGTATCTTCTCGTTCTACGCGAGGTTATGGCTCGATCGTCACTAGGGAGTGGTATGCAGAGCTCCCAAATACCGTTCGCGATATCGTGGACGATGTAGGATTTGGACCCTTCTGCGCAGGGCTATCACGTTACCCGGCAAGCAGGACCTTGATGGGGGCACTTGTAGAGAGATGGTGGGACACCACCAACTTGTTCCACTTTTCAGCTACCGGGGATCTGACGATGACCCCATTTGACTTTGCCATGCTGACTGGCCTTGATGTGGCCGGCCGACTGGTTCCCTATGACGCAGATATGGGGGAGTGGGAGGTGGCTTGGATTTATTTGCTGGGAGTTCGCCTGCCGACTGACAGATCTTTGGGTAGAGTCAGGTACACCTGGTTCCCCGCACAGTACAGGGGGACTATGCCCGAGACTATCCAGGAGATAGAGCAGTACGCTCGAGGGTTTTTGATGTTCCTCCTTGGGACCACTTTGTTCTCCGACAAGGGGAACACTGTTGGACTTTATCTACTTCGTGCTTTGGTAGACCTATCACAGGTCAGCCAGTATGATTGGGGTGGCGTCGGCCTCGCTACCCTTTACTGTTATATGAGCGCGACCACCCGCGGGCGGGGGAACATAATAGGTGGCTACTGGAGAGCCTGGGAGGTACATTCTGCCCTCTTGATTCACATCTCTGCTTTTTATTATCTGTACACTACACACGGCGTACCTTACATTCTGTATTCTTCATTCTACACTCAGATTCTGTATTCTCTGCATACATTCTGTATTCTGACGGCCACTTTCCTGTTTTTCACTGCTGTGGGTTTATGCGTACTTCCCGACGCTAGCCCCAGAGCTGGAAGTGGAGGCACCTCTGAAGATCCCCTACTCTAGTAGATTCTAGGGTAGGTGTCAGCCGAGGGCTCGAGAGACTCTGCCCTACCTTCAGCAGTTCTTTGACATGGTGCGGGCGACCGAGGTAATCTAGAATTCTCAGTTCTTCAGGTTTTCAGCCTTGGTTCATCTTGCATATTTATTTTATCTAATCAGTTTATGCACTCGTTATCCGCAGATCACTTGGCGGCCCTAGGCATCTTTGGGAGGAGATATCTGTTTTCGATTCCCTAGGGCATGGGCCTCTTCTCTATACAGGACTTTATTTGAGGGGCCAGTTGGGAGGGCCTGGTTTCTAGGGGATAGCTTCATGCGTCAGGCGATGGGCATCCCTGATCAGGGTATCCCCTCAGCACCTCCAGAGGGCATGCGGTCCACTGAGGGACTCACTCCCTAGGAGGTCAATGTCGCTATGTTGGGTACTGACGTAGTTCTATTGCTGGAGAAGGGAGAGTACGCGACTTACCACCATACGTACCTAATGCCCCCAGTGACAGGTATCCGTACTCCCACGAGGAGGGCTGCTAATGCATCACCGTCGAGTCGAGATCGTCGAGTCGAGTCCGAGCTGCAGATATGCCTTCGACTAGCAGGGTCGGTACATCGAGAGGTGAGGCTAGATAGATTCCCCCGATTCCCCAACTTACCAGCATGCTAGGTGGCCAGATCTTCTGACCAAGCTGACAAGTTGGCAATAAGGGACATCCTACCCGATTCCATTGGAGCCCCCATTGCCTGATCACCGATACGTCAGAGACCTTGACTCGCCACCGGTATACTTTACAGTTTTGATTTATCACTCAGATATTTGGACATTTATTCATTCACTGATAACTTGCACTTGCATATGCAGCCTCCCATCAAGTATTGTGACGGGTTACTCGGAGTGGTGGCCTCACTCGAGAGCATGGTCCTGCGGAGGGAGACGCAGCTGTTCATCGCCGGTGTTTCGGTACATTTCAATTTCCTTGCATTTATCATACTTCCGATGGCATGCTGAATTTGACCATTTCACTGCATTGGTTGACTGCATGCGTAGAGCACATCTGGCACACACCACATTCATATATCGTATCTGCATACACCCATTCCATGTAGCATTTTTACATCTGCATCTGATATACATACTTTAGCTGATGTATTCCAATTGCCCTCCTTCTTTTGTTTTAGATGCCACCGCTACAGGTTGGGCCATCTGGGCCTTCTCGAGGAGCTGGGAGAGGGGGCTCGACTCGCATCCGAGGCAAGCGTAGAGCACCCATCAGAGATGCTGAGTCCGGTGAGGAGGAGTCTGCGCATCCTCAGTCAAAGATATCCGCAGGTAGAGAGGAGGACTCTGGCTCCGATTTTGAGAGTGGAGGTGATGCTGGGGAGGGTTCCGAGGATGGCAGCTCCGATTCGGATGGTGATGGCGCAGGGGTTACTCAGCCGAAGAGGACAAAGAGGGCCTCTAAGTCTTGCGCTTAATAGCACTGATACAGATGTTCTTGCTTTATTTTCTTTTATTACTAGTAGTTGTAGCACATCAGCTTTTAGACAGTTTTATTTTCTTCAAAACTTTGTACCCTTGTTGTAAAATATTGTAACAAAAGGATCATGATGGAATGAAACAGCTTTTTGTTCAAAAAGTGTTGTATTTTGTTTTCTTAGCATCGCATTGCATCATTTTGCACAAAAATGAGATTGAATGGAAATTGAGCACCGTGTATTGCCAAGTCAGGTAGTGAACCAACACAACAAACTAAACAACTTAACTTACTAAGAAACAACAAAACCTTAGCAAGTTTACAACTCGATAAGAAAAACACGACAATGTTGATCAAACAAAGAGTAACAACTCGATGCACAAAACTCGACAACTCGATAAGCAAACTTAACAACTCGATAAACAAAACCTAACAACTCGATAAGCAAAACTCAACAACAATTTGATAAGCAAACGCATTTCTGACAAATCGGGCGACGGAATGCATCCGAAACAGAGGTAAACACGGGCCTTCAACACTCCCAACGCATGGAAAGGCTAGGAGCTCTCTTCTAGAGGCTAGGAAAAAGCCAAAACCCAATTTTCCTCCATGGCCGACCACCAAAGAAGGCTGGCCGACCAGCTTTCTGCCTTGGAGACCAGTTATGTGGTTGGCCGACCAGAAAAGCTAGCTGGCTGACTTGAAAAAGTGGTCGGCCGACGAGTTGGCCCGGCGACCCCCAGATTTTTGACACGTGTCTCCCGAACAGTGCCTTATCCTCCATAAAGGTTCCAGCTTCGTGCTTCTCTCATTCCATCTCAGTTTTGCATCAAAATGGAGGCATGTCTCATCCAAAATCACACAGCTTGGATTGTTACCTTAGACGGCTCGGAAAAGTTGAACTTCCGGGGCTTCGGCTTGAATGCACTATTTACGCTGAGCCGTACTTCGCTGCACCTTCCTTTCCTCCATGCTGCAGCGAGGTTTTGGAACCCGGTAACACATGTCTTTAGCTTCGGCGGGCAAGAGATGTGTCCGACCTTAGAAGATTTTCAAGCTTTAATGGAATCCGAGCGCAATGAGGAAATCTTGCCTCAACTCCGATTTAGCCATGTCCAAGCCCTAGGATGAATGTGCGGCCTCACTTTACATGATGCTCGGTCTCTGATCTGCAACGGGGAACTGGACATCCTCGGCTTGATTCATCACTTTTCTAATGCCGGTGACCGCGGTGACCATCATTGGCAAGGTTTTCGGCAATAAGCCCTTTGCTTGTACATGCTATCTCACTTTTTGCTTGCCCCGGGCTTTAGCGGATCTAGCATTCGTCTGATTGAAGTTGCTCAAGGCTTGAAAGAAGATCTGGGCAACTAGTTTTGTTTCTAAACTCAACCAACCTGTAACAAACCTGCCCAACACATCCTATAACTCAAATACAAAGTAAGAAGGGATGTACACAAGGTAATAATCAACTACTATCATCCACGGACACATGTCCGGATCACTGTACAACAAGGATAACCCGGGATCGCTATAACCTCCCCCCTTAAAGAATTTCGTCCCCGAAATTTGGCACAAGTTTAAAAAAAGTTTTCCTCCATTTTAAACAGTGTTACATTTTTAACATTCAATAGCTCGACCCATTACCGGTCATTCCATCTCTTATCAAGAGGCATTTCACAACATAATTTACAAGTGCATTATCAGCATGCATCACCCTTCCATTTCAACCATTTCTAGCATACATGGTTCACAATTCATATCATAATCAATATACATGATACAACTCCATTTTTACAATATAGCAACATATGCAATATTATAATCAACTCCCATATCAGGGTAAGTTCTACCGAATCTCTCACGCGCATAGGAATGAAGTGCGCCGACTTAGTCAACCGGTCTATAACCACCCAAATGGCATCACTACCCCGCTGAGTCCTCGAAAGACCTACAACGAAGTCCATAGTGACATGCTCCCACTTCTACTCGGCAATAGGCAAGGGTTGCAAACAACCCGCTGGCCTCTGATGCTCGGCCTTCACTTGCTGGCAAGTAAGGCACTTCGATACGAAAACACCACATCTCTCTTCATACCCCGCCACCAAAACTGGCGACCCAAATCCCGGTACATCTTAGTGCCTCCCGGATGCACCGCAAGGCGCGAATGATGGAACTCTCAGTACTTCCTCTCGACAAGACTTCCGGCACAAACAAACGTCTCGGTATCTCACACTCTGGTCGGGATACACCGTCAAACCCTTCTCAACCTTTCCCACCTGAGATCTTCTCTCGGAGGATTCTACCTCAAGGTCACCTCTCTGTGCCTCTAACACTCTAGTCACAAGTGTAGGCTGCGTGACAACGGAAAACAAGGCTGCAGCCTCAACAGATTCGCCCAATAGCAAATCAAAACTCGCCAAGTGCTCCCAACATCTCCCATTCTCAGATGGCAATACAAGCTACATCACTAATGGATTTTCTACTAAGGGCATCGGCCCACAACATTGGCCTTTCCCGGTGATAGTGCAACTCAAAGTCGTAGTCCTCAATGAACTCCATCCATCTCCTCTGCCTCAAATTCAAGTCTCTCTGTGTAAACAGATACTTCAAACTCTTGTGGTCCGAGAACACCTCGAACTCTCACCATAAAGGTAGTGCCTCCAAATCTTCAGGCAAAGATCACTGCTGCTAACTCTAGGTCGTGTGTAGGGTAATTCTTCTCGTGAATTTTCAACTGACAAGAGCCATAAGCTACCACTTTCCCTTCTTGCATCAACACATAACCCAAACCCTCTCGCGAAGCATCACAAATAAACCGCATAACCCAACCCTCTCTCCAGAATAATCAAAACCGGAGCGGTGGTTAGCCTAACCTTCAACTCCTGGAACGACTTTTCA
>NW_021025295.1:1552615-1565906 GCF_004153795.1 Camellia sinensis
GGCGAGAGGGGGTGCTCATAGCTGACCTTCCCCGATCGTACCCAAGCTCCCGAGCCGAGACAACTCTGGTGATGACGGACATGTGGCCTTCGGCACCGAGTCAGGTTTTCCTAAATTCTCCCATTTTAAAATATTTAGGTGGCGACTCTGTATCTGGCAAAGCAGTCCATGTTTGGCGCTACTTTTTCAAAAATCTGTTTCTCAAAACGATTTGCCAGATTTGGACTCTTTGGTTCAGACTTAGAACCGCAACACAAATTGAGTCCGAACTGTAGCATGAGGCCCGCGGGCGCGTCTACAGTTTCTGGCGACTCTGCTGGGGATTTAGAGAGCTTGACTCGAACTCGTGATATCCTGTTTTGATTACACTTATGTGTTTCTTTGCATTGCATGTGCATTGGTGCGCCTAAGACACCGTGTTTGCCATCTGCCATTCCTGAACGGTTTTCCGGAGGCTTGTCTTGTCAAGGCATGACCATAAGGATAACCGGTTATGGGCTTTGACCGTATGGGAACACAAACCCCGGTTGTTACCGGGGCACCCTTTTTGACCATTCGACCTAGTGCATATTCGGATCCGTAGTGACCATTCCAAGTTAGGACAGGCTGCTTACCCGATGTTAGGTTGTTTGAAAACCGCTGCGTGCGTAGTGAAACCCTAGCTCCTGACAAAATAGGACAGGGAAACCCTACCCCAACATAGGGGTGTTTTGGCTCTCTCTTACTTGCTATGTGCTTTTAGAGTGTATCTCTACAGGAACGTACATACCAGTTTGCAAGTCTAGGACATCAGGCCTAAGGGCATTGGTATCAGAATTTGAGAATCAGTTATATCCGCGGGTATCAGATTCAGTATTTTGGGAACAGAAATTTGGGGAACAGTGTTCAGTATTGAGTACAGTCGTTCCGCTATGCTCATATCCGTTCCAGTGAAATTGAGCTGAGATGCTGCTTTCTCTTTTGCTAGGTAGTCTTGGAACTGTAGCTTCAGAAGGCTCCACTATCCCCCAAGTACATTGGACTAGTGCTGATAGACTTTGTCGGGTCAGAAATTCAGCTCAAAGGCAATCAGTGTTCCTTCGCCAGAGGCAGGGTAAAAACGCCAGTTAGGCACAGATCATCAGTTCAACAGTCTTCGAATCAGCGGTCATTATCCATCTCACCTGTGCACAGTTGGGTTGAGATATCTGTTTTACCTCAGGGAGGTATACCGGTGTAGACGCGCCCGTGGGCCTCATGCTACAGTTCGGACTCGATTTGTGTCATGGTTCTTAGTCTGAACCAAAGAGTCCAAATCCGGCAAATCGTTTTGAGAAACAGATTTTTTAAAAAGTAGTGCCAAACATGGACTGCTTTGCTAGATACAGAGTCGCCACCTAAATATTTTAAAATGGGGAAATTTAGGAAACCCTGACTCGGTGCCAAAGGCCACGTGTCCGTCATCACCAAAGTTGCCTCGGCTCAGGAACTTGGGTACGATTGGGGAAGGTCAGCTATGAGCACCCCCTCTCGCCCGATCCGAAGATCGGCCTCTACTAACCATGATATCCGTTTTTGAAAACGTTATGTGTTCTTATTCCAATCGATGACATGGTGGTCAAAAGCAAGCATCAGGCAGACCACTTGTCTGACCTAGCCGGGATGTTCGCCATTCTCAAACAGCACAAGCTACACCTGAATGCGTCAAAGTGTGCCTTCGACGTGGGATTCGGGAAATTCTTGGGTTTCCTAGTCACACACCGAGGCATCGAGGCGGACCCCACACAAATCAAAGCCATAAAAGAATTGAAGCAGCCCAACTCGGTGAAGGACGCGCAACATCTGGCCGGAATGGCCACCGCGCTTAACTGATTCATAAGTCGGCCATCAGATCGCTACCACCCTTTCTTTCAAGCTTTGAAATCAAAGTTCTCATGGGATGCAGAATGTGACCAGGCTTTGGCCGAGCTCAAGGAGTATCTGTCTTCAGCACCACTGTTGGTAACACTGAAGCCCGGCGAGGAACTTTACTTTTATCTGGCCGTTTCTCAGCATGCAGTTAGTGCGGTGCTTGTCCAGTTAAAAGGAATCAAGCACCTCCCCATCTTCTACGTCAGCAAAACCTTGCTACCGGCAAAGTCGAGATACTTGCCGCTGGAAAAACTTGCATTGGCATTGATGATGGCCTCTAGGAAGTTGGCGCACTATTTTCATGCTCATACTATCATCGTTTTAACCGAGTTCCCCCTCAAAGCCTTGTTCGAACGGGCGGACTTCTCCGGTCGAATTGTCAAGTGGGCGGTGGAATTAGGACACGCCTCGGGATGCGTGAATGATGCATGCTCGGATTTATGTTGCCCCGAAAGCCCGTACCATACCACTGCTACCTCTGTTTACATTGTCCTGCTTCTCTGAAAACTGCCAAAATCCTGGGATAGGTTCCCTGAACCCTGTAGGACACCATCGGCTGAAGGGAATACCCACCGGCCATGGGACTTATCCATCGGCTGGGGTTTCATATTATCGGCCACCAATATATGGCCGGTCGGCACTCTACAGTGCCGGTCGGCAAAAACTCCTTGCAGAAACTGGTTTTTGACAGCAATAAGGACAGATAGTGTATGGCATGGGATTTCAAGCAAATATATGCACGGGCACACTCTCTATCATGCAAGGGACTCAAGGGAGCATGACCCTCGACCCTCGGGCCATCAATTATGCATGATGGCCTAAGAGGCCAAGTTTTGCAACTTTGATATCAAATGAAATGCAAGCACAAAACACATCAAAGGGCCCCAACCCCTATCATGATTGATCAAGAGGCGAGGGATGCATGCTCAATGAAATGCAGCCTAGGCATGGAGGCTAAGTATGCAACATGAACATGCAAATGAGCAATGTATGCTAGGCGCGCAACCTAAACATGTAAGTAAACATGGCATGCAACAACATGCGATGATGGACTTAAACTAACATGGATAGCTCGCAAGCATGCCAAAATCGGTGGCCATTAGATGAAAATGAGACTCTCGAAACGCGTGCACGCATGCACGCAAACTGAGGACCAAACCTAAGGCATAGAATGCAATTCTAACAAGGCATGGCGAGGCATGAAATATGGCATACAAGCATGTAATTTCAGCACTGAAATGTGATATAAAACAGCCCCGAATCACGACAACATAGCACCCGATGCATGAAATGGTCCCGAAATGCAAAATTAGGCATACGCAACGGCCTACAGCTATACAAAGCATGCATTATTTGATCATGACATGTAAAGAAAGATTCAAGGCAGCCCAAAAAAAAGCATGTTTTCAGTTTTAAGCAGGGCCAAACAGCAAACACAAATGGGGCAAATCTAGCATGCAAAAATAGCCCTAAATGTGAGATAATGAAGCAAGTCAAAGCTGCTGGCCCCAAACAGCTGAGGGTCCTTCAACAATATTGAAGAGGGGCCCAAAATATTACCTTTTACAGTTCTAAAAAGAGCCCAAAAACAAACACAGGTATGGCTAAGCTCTCATGCAAGAAATGGGCCAAAAGATGGACAAAGAAGCAAGTAAAGGTTGCTGGCCTCAAACACAAAGGGGCCCTTCAACAATGTTGAAGAGGGGCCCAAAATATTACACTTTACAGTTGATGGCCGGACCCAAAACAGTATGAATACAAGCCAAAAATATTATGCAAAATACGGCCAAAAAGAGAGATATAACACAAAGTATAAAAATGATGCCTCAAAAAATGAAAGACCCTCAATAAAACATGAAGAGGGGGTAAAAATAAGACTGTTTTCAGTTCTAAAATGAGCCCAAAAACAGAAGCATCCGAGGCTAACAAATCATGCAAAAAATGGAGCCAAAAAGGAGATATAAAGGCAGGTGGTGAATGAAAGCCTCAAACAGAAATGAGCCCTTCAACAATGTTGAAGAAGGGCTCAAAATAAGCCACTTTTCAGTTCATGATAGAGCTCAAAACAGATTATACATATGCCAAAAATACTAGGCAAGATAATGGCATACAAGACAGATTATGAAGCAAGTGCATCAAGGGGGCCTCAAACAATGAGAGGCCCTTAAGAAAAAGTGAAAAGGAGCTCAAAATAAGCCTATTTCCAGTTAAGGCCGGAGCTCAAAACAGCAAGCATGTATGGCTTAGAAATGATACAAGAATAAGCTCAAAAGAGTAGGAATGGTACTCACCCTTGAAGACCAAACTTTAGCAGCCTTTTGGCTTGAGAAAAGGTGCCTCCAAAGCTCTGAGAAGGCCCTCCAAGCTGCTGGAATGGAGTGGTGGTGTGGTGCTATAGGGTGTAGTGCAAATGGAGCAAGGATTTTAGGGTTTAGAGGCTTGGATGAGATAGATATATGGAGGATTGTATGTAATGCTCCAGCTAGTTTTCTAACCTAGTATAAGGAAGAGGAGAGCTTCCTTTATAGAGCCAAGAGACTAAAGCTTCTCATAGAAGCTTCAAACCAAGAGCAAAGATCCTCCATACACGTGTATGGAGGATCCAGTCTGTGCCCTCCAGCTGGCACAGCTGGCATCCACTCAATCTGTAGAATGCTCCGGAAGGTCGTCGACCAGCAAAAATGGTCGGTCGGCTAAAATAAATGGCCGGTCGGCACAACAAATTGCCGGTCGGATAAACATAGTACCGATTGGTGGCCGATGAGGTCAAAAAGTGCCGGTGGATGTCCAGATTGAAGCCCCGGAAGTTAGCTTTCCAATGGCGCAAACCTTGCATTAAAATTCCTCCTGTGGAAAAAGTTATGCCCATTTTGGTGAAGCCGCGCAGATTCGATCCAACCGGGATGATGCCCAACTTCAGCTGATCATATCTCCCCCACCCAGACTTGGATTTAAGAGATTCTTGAGTGCAAAATGAAGCCCCGAAAGTAAGCTTTCCGATGGTGGTGGCCCCATAGCTAAACTCCAAGTGTACAGATAGATAAGCCCGATTCAGCGAGGGCTGCTCGACTCGCTTCTACCCGGATTCATGCCAAACTTCTCCCAAACTAGTTTTCTCCTCTCCTTTCCTCTCTTCTTCAACTTCAAACCCCTAAGTAAGGTGTTTTGAAAGATTTTTTTAAAGATTTCATCTCTCTTTCATTAATTTCCACTTTGTCCTTGCTCGGTTTATCGAAAAGCGCATCATTTGACAAAATGTGAGCCTCGGAACATTGTAGAAACTTTATTTCAAAAATGTTTTGAAAGAGAGGGTTTTAAGGTCTAAAAACCATCCAAAATAGCTTTGGTCCAAAATGGGATGTGAATTTGAGACTTGTCTCTCTCCTTGCCGAAGAAACTGGATCTTTGCCCTGCACACCTTTTATCACCAAGTAAACCATCAGTAACGCCCAAGTCTTATGGGCTGTCAAAAATGGGGTGTCTACAACCGGTTGCTTAGTTAGATCATAACAATATGGCGAGTCTGGAAGAGATGGTGCACCAACTCCAGGATAGTATGAAAGCCATGCAGCAAGACGCTGTCCATCAAGCAGAATTCGCCAAGCAACAGGCTGTGGTCATAGCCCAACAGGCAGAGACAATTGCCAGATTGGAGCAGCAAACTGGAGTATCTACTTCGCACCAGGCTCCTCCCCCACCAAGAGTTCCCATACTCGGGGAGGCAACCCATGTCCAGGATGATACGGACATTCCAGTCGGGCCAGCTCCACCCCCGATTCTGCCTCAACTATCCAAGGCACCCACTCCTATCAACCAATCAGATTCTCCCTTCGAGCCCGAGGTGGAGCCCGTGGCATTAAAAATGCACAAGCTTGAAAAGCTGTTCAAGAAATCTCAAGGTGTGAAGTCCATTCCGGACATTGGAGACGGATACACTGACGCAGCCGTGACGCTGCCAGATCGGTTTAAGATGCCACAAATCGATCGTTTTGACGGATCTGAGGATCCCATGGTACACCTGCGACTATTTTCAGACGTCCTAAGACCAATGGGCCTCACTAGATTGCAGAAGCTGTCTTTGTTTGGTCGGACCCTGTCGGGTGTAGCGGCCGCATGGTATGCAAAATTGGAGGATGACGTCAAGAGAAGTTGGGATGAGATGGCTGAGGCCTTCGTCGCACAATATTCATACAATACCCAAATCGAGATTACGACCCGTGATCTTGAGACGACGAGGCAGGAGCCTAAGGAGAGCTTCTCAGAATTCGTGGCCCGCTGGAGGGCCAAGGCCTCAATGATGACAATTAGGCCAACAGATAAGGATCAAATACGGATGATTGTGCGCAATCTCCAGCCCAAGCTAATGCAGAAAATGATCGTGATCCCCTTCCCTACCTTTCCAGACTTGCATGAGATGGGAGTGCAGATCGAGGATGCTTTGAAGCAGGGCCTTATTGATCACGGAGAAGGCAGCAGCCCCAGAGTAGGGCGTTTGGCCCGCAGTTCGAATGTCGACCACCAGCAGTGAACGCGCTGCAAAGATCTTCCCCGAAGTGGGCATGGTCCGCACCCGCACCACACCAGATCAGCCACCACCCTTTGCTTGTGAGACACTTCAAACCCCCGAACTTAGGACTACGTCTACCCCAGAGGCAAGAGGGTTTTCACCTACTTATAGCTCTTTGTCTCAAAGCCCGGGGGTCCCTACAGGAAAGCGACATCTGAAATCGTTAGAGCAACGGCCTCTACCCGATCCTCTCTCTCCAAAACTGACCCACTAAGTACTGTGCCTTTTCCATCAACCAAAACCGGTCAATGATCACTGACAGTTGCGTCCGTGCTCCGCCACGAGATACAAAAATTTGATTGACAACGGGGCTCATCCCGGCACAGGTCTTGCAAAGTCTATGCGGCACTTGATCAGTGAACTTGGGGGGGACGATAATGTTGAATGTGATCAGAAGGTTGGACACCTGTGGGCGGCACTCAGTTTACTCCAGATGTGGGGTATGGCACACACTGTTTTGAGCATTTGTGAATGTTAGTTTTGTGCTTTCTGACTTGGGTATTGGGTCAGTCTTGTTGTGTTGTTTTGAGTCTGTTTTGAGTCAGTCCTTTTGTTTCGAGGTCTGTCTTGTTGTGTTGAGTCAGTCCTGTTTTGTTAGAGTCGGGTGATTCCGGGGGTGTTACCTCGGACATCACTATCTTGTTTTGTGTTTGTCTTTTTGCTTTCTTTTGAGTCTGTTTCTGCCTTGGAGCCAGTTATGCCAACAGATTTGAATGGAACAGCAGTGATTTTCACACTCTTGTGTTTGCTTCTGTCGTGTGCCAGTTGTGCCAGAAGTTTGAATGAAATGACAGTACTCTTTGCCTTTGAAGTCATTGTAATGACCTAAGTTTTTCAAAACTTTTTTTCGAAACATTGTGATAAAAACGAAGAGGAAGGAATTCCTCAGGTTTTGCAAAACTCGATCAATTGAGAGAAAGAGAGGCATGCTAAGCCCTTAATGATTGAGATCATGCTTGTTAATGTGAGTACTGAGAAGGACCCTGGCTTGATCCAGATTGGTTCTACACTGCCTTCGGCGCGAACGATTTGTCGCTTTCTTAAAAAATTTCAAAAAATATTTTGCGCGATCCTGCGAAGACTTGTGTGGGATCACTCTTGAGATTGTGCAGCTTAGGATCGCTCTCAGCCTCGAGATTCGACCCCTCACTTTCAAACCTTGAACCTGAGTTCAGAACGTTCAACGGTCAACCACAACGTGAGGCCTGTGTGGCCATTTTGAAGCAGCCCTCGAACAAGTGGCACCAAAGTCAGATCAAGAAGACAAAATCAAAGGAAGCTTGTAAAGCTAGACCTGAAGCCCCCCCTCAAACTAGGGGCACAAATGTCAGACATGCTCGAAGAGCTGAAGATGAGTCCTCTTGCAAATCAACAGCCACTCTCCTGGATACGGATGGCTTCGAAACCCTATAACCATTTGGCATGGACCAAGCTACACTTTTACCCTTGAGAGGCTCGCTGGGCCGAAAACCCGGAAGGGCGACCCAGGCAAAAGTTAGAGCAAGAAAAAAAGGAAAAAAACAAAAAAGAAGAAGGAGAAAAATGCAAAGAAAACAAAAAAGAAAAGAAGAAAAAGATGAAAAAGAAAAAGAAGAGAAAAAGAAATGAAAAAAAAAAATTGAAAAGAAATGAAGAACAAAGCTCGCAAGGTCGAAAACCCGCAACGGGCGCCTTGGCAAAAGTTAGAGCCTAAAAAGGAGAGGATAATACCCGAGTGTACCTTACCCCGAACTACGTAAGGCTTGATTCCCATCTTTGGGATACGTAGGCAACTTCATTCTGAAGTCCAGCCATAAAACACTCCAAATTCAACTGTGTCCATGTGATGGTTCTAGTCATCTTTGTCTTTTCTGTATCCGGGAGTTCGGTTGCAATCATCGCTCTGAGGACTGATTACAATACACTACGTTGCCATTCAGACAAGGGGCAACTTTCCGTTGCCATTCAATGCACCACGGTGTCATTCAAACAAGGGGCAACTTTCCGTTGCCATTCAATGCGCTGCGGTGCCGTTCAAACAAGGGGCAACTTTCCGTTGCCATGCAGCTTCCCTCCAGCAAGGGGCAATTTTCCTTCAAATCCGAGATTGTGCGTCTCAAGAGTAGGTTCCGTGCTTGTTAAGCATTGGCCGTTTGCAAAAATAGTTTTGAGAATTTTTACTGAAGTTGACTAATTTTCTCGAAAATTGTTCCATCTTTTCCAAAAACTGGACCATTTCTTGGACCTAAAATAGGAAAATTTTCTGCGCTCATAGCCTGACTTGTATGATTTCAAATCAAAAATCAAACAAGTGTGTTAATCTAACTCTCATATCGGTCAAAATTGTTTTAGTAGAAAACCAAAACAAAAAATGGTCAAAATGATGAACTAGGGGCACAGTTGAGTCAGGTGTCCTATCTTTCCCCTATTATGAACATACCTGCCAGAAAGAGCACTCTACCTGTCAAGAAGGGCACTCCCGAAGCTGACCACAAAAGGGCAGAAAGCTCTCACATCCTTTGAGCAACGAGGTATCGAGCCAAGTGCGAAGCACAAACTGGAAAGGATCAAGATATTCCACTCCCTCATCTGGACAGATCTGATCACATCCAAACTCCCCAGCAAAGCATCGTCAACCGATGTCAATTGCAAATCTGCTGTACATCCAGCCGCATCACAACCTCTCCGTGGGAGAAGATCACTATTGTGAGCAGAAGAAGAGAATCTAGCAGAATGCTAGGGGCAAGAGCCCGTAACTCTTTGTTTATCCACCAACCACCTAGGGGAGGGATAAAAAATGAGAGATTGAAGAATAGAGAGATGTGCGCTGAGAGAAAAAGTGAGAAAAGGGCTTTTTCAGAAAAACAGAGATTGAGTGCCAGAGTGACGTGAGAATCACAAATGAGAAAAGGGTGGGAAACAATACCCAGAGAAACTGGCTCCTCGTGCGCTGAGAGGTCTCTCATCTTTGTAACACATCTGTGTGTCGTGTCTCTTGTTTTGTTTGTCTCGATTCTGGATTTGAGTCGTTCCAAGCGTGTCTCGATGTGTTTAGGTTGTTTACCTTTTGTTTTTCGTTGTTGAGTCTTTTTTCGCTGTGTTCAGTCGTAGGCTCAATACCTGGTCGAGAACTCATTTTCTTAATTTCAAAAAATGATTTGTTGTGTGCTCAGAGTGCTGTGCTATTCTCCACATTTTGTGCAAAAAAGGGAATTTGTTCTTTCGAAAACTGCAGGGTTCAACCCAGGTCATGTGAGAACAGTAAATCAGGATCTATCTGAAGCTATATAGGTTCCGGACTGCAAAGCAAAAGAAGAGAGAAAATTGAAGCATTCTGAGTGTGTTTCACCTTCAGCAAATTCCGTGATTGTACTCGGATGTACCTCTTCGGCTTGTCACTACTCCGAAGTATGGATGTGCCTCTACCCCAAGATCAGGTCTACTTCAAGCCAGAATGGCAATCAAAGTGCTCCCTCAGAAAACCAGTCCTTGCCAGGAAAGAAAGGTAGTAACTGCGTTTTGGAAGTATAAGCAAGAGTAACCCACTTTTAGCTCAAATTGTTTCTGCGGAATTTTCAATTCATGTCTTCGATGCGTAGCTCATCGTCAGTCGGCATGCACGAGGTGTATCCTTTTGAAATATATATTGTGACCCTTCTGAGAGGTAAATCGGAGGTTGTGTTTGAATTGGTCTTGTTAAGGCTTGTATTCCTTTATTCGGCATTTTGTTCCAAATATGCGTTGTCACGCCCATTCCACTTGCATTGTGATGCACGTTCCAATTGCATTGTGATGCACCCACTTCACTAGCATTGTTATGCTCATTCATTGTATTGATTATGCACATCTATCTAGCATTGTTATGCTCATTACTTGCATTGTTATGTACCTTTTCACTTGCAATTATCATTCTTTCTCCTCGCGCGTGCGACGGGTTAGACCTTCTCTGGTTATGAGCATTTGGAATACATTTCAATGCTCACACCATTCCGAAACACCGGGATACGTCCCTATGTTTCTCCTTTCTTTTGAAACACGGGGATACGTCCCTACGTTTCTCTCTCTTTCCGAAACACCGGGATACGTCCTTATGTTTCTCTCTCTTTTCGAAACAACGGGATACGTCCCTATGTTTCTCTCTCTTTTTGAAACACCGGGATACGTCCCTACGTTTCTCTCTCTTTCCAAAACACCGGGATACGTCCCTATGTTTCTCTTTCTTTTTGAAACACCTGGATACGTCCCTACGTTTCCCTCTTTTCAAAACACCGGGATGCGTCCCTACGTTTCTCTCTCTTTTCGAAACATCGGGATACGTCCTTATGTTTCTCCTACTTTTCCGAAACAACGGGATACGTCCCTATGTTTCTTTTTCCATTCCGAAACAACGGGATACGTCCCTACGTTTCTCTTTCCATTCCGAAACAACGGGATACGTCCCTACGTTTGTCTTTCCATTCCAAAACAACGGGATACGTCCCTATGTTTCTCTTTCCATTCCGAAACAACGGGATACGTCCCTATGTTTCTCTTTCCATTCCGAAGCAAAGGGATACGTCCCTATGTTTCTCTCTCTCACCGAAACACCGGGATACGTCCCTAATCTTTGGGATATGTCCCTAACCTTCGGGATACGTCCCTAATCCTTGGGATACGTCCCTAACCTTTGGGATACGTCCCTAACCTTTGGGATACGTCCCTAATCCTTGGGATACGTCCCTAATCTTTGGGATATGTCCCTAATCCTTGGGATACGTCCCTAATCACTAGGATACGTCCCTAGTCCTTGGGATACGTCCCTAATCTTTGGGATACGTCCCTAACCTTTGGGATACGTCCCTAATCTTTGGGATACGTCCCTAACCTTTGGGATATGTCCCTAACCCTTGGGATACGTCCCTAACCTTTGGGATACGTCCCTATGTTTCTCCCTTTTCGGTTAAAAGCGTTCGGAATACGTTCCAATGCTCACACCATTTCGAAACACCGGGATATGTCCCTATGTTTCTCTCTGTCCCCTTTCCCCACACGATTTCAGTGTATTTGGAATTCATCTTAGGTTGCATTGTCATGCACACCTCTTCACTTGCGTTGTCACACACATTCTACTTGCATTGTTATGCATGCTCTCTTATCCGGAAACACTGGGATACGTCCTCATGTTTCCCCTTCCCAATTCGAAATACCAGGATACGTCCCTATGCTTTTCTTTCTTTCTGAAACATTGGGATACGTCCCTATGTTTCTTCATTCTTTCGAAAACACCGGGATACGTCCCTATGTTTCTCATTCCTTCCGGAACACCGGGATACGTCCCTTTGCTTTTCTTTCTTTCCGAAATATCGGGATACGTCCCTATATTTCTCATTCCTTCCGGAACACTGGGATACGTCCCTATGTTTCTCCTTCTTTTTTCCGAAACACTGGGATACGTCCCTATGTTTCTCTTTCTTTTTCCGAAACACCGGGATACGTCCCTATGTTTCTTCATTCCTTCCGAAACTCCGGGATACGTCCCTATGTTTCTCTTTCCTTCCGAAACACAGGGATCCGTCCCTATGTTCCTCCCTCTTTGGTTAAGAGCATTTAGAATACGTTCCAATACTTTTACCTTTCCGAAACATCGGGATACGTCCCTATGTTTCTTTGCATGGTCATAAGTTATGTTCGGCTTCTTGCATTGTCAGTTGCATTTTGCCCCTGCCTTCGGGCGCATATCTTTATCTATAGCTTGTATGTTTTGTCTAAGTCTTCGGCCTTGTCAAAAATGGGTCGTCTCTGGGCTTTGACACTCACTCCCGTCATTGTTATGACTTTCGAGTTTTGTCAAAGAGGGGCAACTGTAGACACCTCATTTTTGACCATCCTCAAAACTTGGACGTCACCGTTTGAACACTCGGTGATCATCCATGTTTGTGTTCGTTTGGAGTTCCCGGAGGTCTCGGCTACGCGCCTTGCCTCAGGATCTCCAAACTCGACTGTTTAGTGTCTGGTTTTGCACCAAACACTTGTGTCTTGCCTTGGAAGGGCAGGGAATGCCTTGTGAGGCATCCCCACACATCACCGGCCATGGCCAGAGGCCACCGGCTGGTGTTTTGCTGCCATCGGCAATATATATTGCCGGTCGGCACTTTTTGTTGCCGGTCGGCACTCCATTTTGCCAAAATGGCATTTTTGAGCAGCCGACTACTGTGCATCTACTTTTTGTAGATATTTTGTGCCAGTTGTGATAGCTGGCACCAACTCTGCTTCCCTCCATACACGTGTATGGAGGGATTTCCCTCTAAGAAGCTTGTTTGGAAAGCTTTGCAAAGGAGGAATTCTATTAGAGGAGAGCTCTTCTCCTTGTTCTAGGTTAGACATTTTAGAGATAAAAAACACAGAGAAGAGCTCTGGTTTTAGGGTTAGGGTTTGATACACATCCTCTCTCCCTTTTTCTCTCTTGTGTGTGTCTAGGTGCATTTGTCTCTTACTATTGCACACAAACACATAGTGTTTCACCTTCCCTTAGCTACTGAGGTTCTAGGAGGTTTTTCTTGAGGTTCTTGGGTGGATTTGAGCTTGGAGGAGCAGCTGGTCCACCATTTTTGAAGAGGGTAGTGTATGACATAAAAAAGTTCTGTTTTTTGGCCCTCTAAATTGTTTGTTTAGAGTGTTTTGTGGTTTGGAGGTGTTTGACCCCTCTTAGGCCTTGAGAGGCCCCATTTTGAGCTATTTTGTGTGAGCTCTGAGACCTTGGTGTTTGGGCCTCCTCACCACTGAAATCTTGAGGGATTTCAGAGGTGAGGATGGTGCCTTGAGGTCCTAGGGAGGAGAGGGCCACCCCCTCTCCTTATTGTCCTTGAAAAGGACCAT
>NW_021025295.1:1565931-1578366 GCF_004153795.1 Camellia sinensis
CATTTTGTGCCCCTTGAGGGGCACCTAGCTAGCTCTTGCTTGACCATGCCTTGGCTGTTTTTGTGCCTATTATGTCATAATAGCGTC
The DNA here is from genome assembly GCF_004153795.1 of Camellia sinensis. NCBI lineage: Eukaryota > Viridiplantae > Streptophyta > Magnoliopsida > Ericales > Theaceae > Camellia > Camellia sinensis. The sequence goes on from NW_021025295.1 coordinate 1,566,019, forward strand.
TGATTTTTGTTGGTTTGTTGTAAACCATGCATGCTTAGCATACCTACCTTGTAATGCATGTTTAGCCTTAACATGCCTTAGGTTGTAAACCGTTATTCAAGCATGTTTAGGCCTAGCTTTTGTGAAACTTTCATGCATGTTTTTGTATGCTTTAGCTCTGTTTTAAATTGCTTGAGTCATACTTGCCATGTATTGCATAGCTCCTTTGCATTTTTTGATTGTTAGCCTAAGTTTTGGGCCTTTATTGCATGCTTAGCCTATCTTGTTTGCTTGGTTTGACACCATCTTAACATGGTTCCAGAGTTACACTTGCATGCCATTGGTCCATGCTTAGCCTTTTAAATGTGCTTGCAAAGTTGCCCTGTTTGTGCTTAAGTATAGGCCATTAACATGTGCATGTGTAAGTATTTGGTCCCTTTTCTAAGTTTTTTACCACTTTTTGTGGCCTAATTAGAGCTGCCCCAAATTATGTTTAAGTCCCTCTCTTTTGTTGTTGCATGCTCTCCTTGTATATTGTGGTATTATGGTGAGTTGTTACTGTTTGAAATCACATGATTGAATGAAGTCACAGTTGCTTACATGCCTTGAATGCCTACTCTAGCCTTCACCACTTGTTAGTTGCATTGCTCTAAGCCTTGCATTTCTGCATGCTCATTTCATTACGTATGCATGCTAGTTAACATGCTTAGGTTGCATTGCATTGGCGTGCATGTCTCTGGCCTCTTGACTATCCATGAAGAGAGTTAAGTCCCCGGGTTGATTGTGTGCATTACATTTCATTTGACATAGAAATGCATACTTGGTCTCTTGGGCCATCACACATTGAAATGCGCGATTGATGGTCTGGAGAACCAAGGAGCATGTTCCCTTGAGTCACTAACAGATAAGGGACATGATGGTGCATACATTGCTTGATGATTGCCATGCTCTGCCTTGCCCTCTGCTGCTGTCAATTGCAGGTTCTGCAGACACCCTCTGCGACCCGCAGTGATACGTGCTGACCGGCAATAATTCCTCGGCCGATGGCATTCACAACATGGCCGGTGTCCACATACCAGCCGGTTGCGGCAATTCCTACATTTCATGCCGGTGGTGTCTGCCCAATGTCCAGAGAAAGCAACTCTGAGACTTTTACAGTCTCCAGAGGAGTGTAGCAAGGACCAAACAGACGCAGCTGCGCATGGCAGTGCTACGTTCCGAGAGGACCGAGCATGCATTGCAATTCGAGCTCTCTATCCGAGGCAGTTTACTGTTTTTCCTATTAGTTAGTTTGTTAACTATTAGGTAATTTGTAATATTAATTAGCTTGCGAGTTAGTTAATTTGTATATTTATTTCGGTCCCTCCGAGCTGAGGGCAAATCTGTAATAATGTGGAGTGAGTGTGTGCATGTCTTCCAATCCCCACTTCTTCTTCCCTTTTACTTACCTGCTTTATTGGTTAGTATTAGGACATGTTTAATTTAGCATACCTTATGCTATGCGATGCGTGGCATCCATACACTTTCTTACTGCATCGAGCTCGGCACATCATGCTAACTGCACTTGTGATTTCAATTCCAAAGTTGAAACTTGTTAATTGCAGCATTTTCACATGCCAGTTTAGGATAGCCGAGCCCACTCATAGTTTCATCTTGCATGTGTTGCATTAGCCAATCTTAGACATAGACTAGGATCATGCATATGATTACTAACTAGTTTCTATTTTTGGCTTGGAGTACTAGGTGAAGCTTTTATGCTTTAGCATCCTTGCATGCGTGTGAGTGTTGCCATGACAGTATGCTTACCATGAGGCTAGCTTCTTATGTGATATAACTGCTTGAATCCTGTGGATGGAGGTTAAATACCTAAATGGAATAAACGCATTAAAAACTGTGAGTTTTTAAGCCCACTAGATAGTGGCAAACACATCTTTTCTAAAAGCCCACTTGGAGGTGGCATATAGCGACCCCGGTCTTTTTCCATTTGATTCATTGTATCCGGACTTAGTCCGAGCTACCTGCCATTGTATTATAATGGTTAATCGTCCTTGTAGATTTCTTATTTTGAGTGGGGAATGCAATGGCCAGGTCTTGTAGCAGCGTTGGTTAGGCTTGGGGCAAAGGTTTGACTGCAGAATTTTGCTCTTCGCTCGAGCGAGAAGTTATTCGCTCGAGCGAGATCTTTTCTTGGTCCGTCGACAATCGAGCCAGGGTTTGCGCTCGAGCAAGATTTGCTGTTTTGTAGTCAGCCTGATAGCAGAGGTTTTTGGCTCGAGCGAGCTTTTCTTCACTCAAGCGAGTGAGCTTCGATCTTCGCTCGACGAGTGTTTCCTATGTCGCTCGAGCATGTGGTCTGGTTTAGTACCGAGGGTTTGAGTTCTTCGCTCGAGCCAGATTCTTTCGCTCGAGCGGCTTTTGGGTCGTTGTGCTCAAGCAAGGCTTCCTTGGCTCGAGCGTTGTTTTTTCTGTGTCTTCGGTCGCCCTCGCAGCGACAAAGCTTCGCTCGAGGATGCCTGTTCGGTATTAAAATACACAAGGCAGGGGCGGGTTTTTTATGATCAGGTCTTTTTCCATTCTCTTTCTTTGATCCAAACCCCTAGGTCGACCTCCTCTCTCTCTCTACCTCACATCTCTCTTAGATTTGATCCATCTGGGTGTGTTTTGCCCATAGATCCTTCTTAAAAGATAGGAGTGAGTCGAGGGCTTCCGATTTAATCGAACATTGGCGATTTGGAAGCACTTTGGTATTTGGTACTCCATCTCTGTTTCTCCATTTGGTTGTTCTCTTCGAGGTAGGGTTTTCCTACTCCATTTCTATAGGATTTTGTTCTAAGTTTTGGTCTTTTGATATGTTGGGTCCAGCCACTCTCGTGTTATCAGTGTGGTCAGCCAGGGCATATGAAGAGGTATTGCCCGCAGTTGGGTGGCACATCTGGTGCATCTGGTTTGAGGCCGATTCAGGGTCAGCAGCCAGCTCAGTCGGGTCATGCCTCGAGGGCCAATCAGGGGGCTTCATCGTCCCAGTCAGTGCAGCAATCTCATGCTCCTAGGGTTGAGTAAGTTGATCTTTTATGTGTGCTTATTTATATAGAAGTGTTTTATTGATACAGCACTAAAATGTGTATCAATCTGGAAGTATGAAGTGTTTGATTTGAGCTTGAGTCTCATTTGTTTGTTGATATTGGAAGGATGTGAATATGATATATGTGATTCACTGTTATAAGTTTGGCCAAGTTCTGAGCCATGTGTTTAGCTTTGCCGCCGCAGTTGTCCGGAGTACATGACGTGTTTCATGTGAGTATGCTTCGGAAGTATGAGCCGGATCCATCACATGTGTTGGATTGGACCGATTTAGTGGTTGATGAGGATGTTTCGTATGAGGAGAGACCGGTTTGGGTCTTGGATAGGCGGGATCAAGTTTTGCGAGGCAAGACCATCCCTTTGGTAAAAGTTTTGTGGAAACATCACGGAGTGGAGGAAGCCACTTGGGAGCGTGAATTGGAAGTCCGCGAAAAATACCCGGACATGTTTATTAATTTGTAACCTTGTATTTAGATTTTGAAATATTGTTGAACTTAAGAGCTTTACATATGTCTTAAGTTGTAAAACGTTGAGTAAGTTTTAGTAAATGGGTGTATCTCGAAACTTGCTTCATTATAGAAGTTTAGTGTAACATTGCATCTGTTGAGTACATTGTTGAATGGGTTGTTTATATCATGCGATGGAATATGATATGGGAATTGTTAACCTTGAGTGGAATAATGCATAATAATGATATAGGTTGAAATAAATGTTGTTTTATATATATTGTGAGATGCCTCTTGATAAAGAGATGAAATGACCAGTTTTGGGTCAAGATGTTTATTAATGAATTGTCATATTATTAAAAAAAAATCTGTTTTCAAAAACTTATGCTTAATTTCGGGGACGAAATTCTTTGAAGGGGGGGAGGTTATAGCGACCCCGGTCTTTTCCCATTTGATTATTGTATCCGGACTTAGGTTCCGTAGCTCCTGCCATTGTATTATAATGGTTATCGTCCTTTGATTTCTTATTTTTGAGTTGGGGAATGCAATGGCCAGGTTGTAGCAGGTTGGTTAAGCTTGGGAGCAAAGGGTTGCTGCCCAGAATTTTGACTCTTCGCTCGAGCGAGAAGTTATTCGCTCGAGCGAGATCTTTGTCTTGGTCCGTCGCTCGAGCCAGGGTTTGTTCGCTCGAGCAAGGATTGCGTTTTGTAGTCAGACCTGATAGCAGAGGTTTTTGGCTCGAGCGAGCTTTTCTTCACTCAAGCGAGTGAGTTCGACCTTCGCTCGAGCGAGTGTTCCTTCGCTCGAGCATGTGTCTGGTTTTAGACCTGAGGGTTTGAGTTCTTCGCTCGAGCAAGATTTCTTTCGCTCGAGCGAGCTTTTGGGTTGTTGGCTCGAGCAAGGCTTCCTTGGCTCGAGCGTTGTTTTTCTGTGTCTGGTCGCTCGAGCGACAAAGTCTTCGCTCGAGCGAGCCTGTCAGGTTTAAATACACAGCAGCGGGTTTTGATCAGTCTTTTTCATCTTCTTTTTGATTCCAAACCCTAGGTCCGACCTCTCTCTCTCTCTCTCTACTCACATTCTCTCTTAGATTTGATCCACTTAGGGTGTGTTTCTGCCATAGATCCTTCATTAAAAAGATAGAGTGAGTCGAGGGCTTCCATTTAATCTGAACATTTGGCGATTTGGAGCACTTTGGTATTTGGGTACTCATCTCTGTCTTCTCCATTTGGGTTGTTCTCTTCGAGGTAGGGATTTCCTACTCCATTCTATAGGTTTTGTTCTAAGTTTTGGTCTTTTGATATGTTGGGGATACTTTGGTAATTTTGGGAAAAACCCTAGTTGTATTATTAAATTAATTTGTATAATTAATTCATGGAATTGGAAAAAGATGGTTAAATTCAGGGAATTGGGGAATTCATTGATTAAATGGCGTAGTTGGATAATTTGAATCATTTGTCTATTGAATTGTTGGCATAGTTATTTTCAGTTTAGAAATAACTGTTTTGGGCTATCGGTGGAGGATAGTCGTGATTGTTGTAGATATTGCATGTGGATTAGGAATAACTGAAACTAATCACATTGGTTAAGTCATTAATTTTGACTGTTGTATTGATACAGAAAATACGTGTATTGATTGAGCATTGCATTTGCATACATTGTTTTGTGTGGGAGGAGATAGGGGATGTACTCCACGGTTTAGGGGAAGATAGGGGATGGACCTCTAAACCGGATTTTGTTTGGGAGGAGATAGGGGATGGACTCCATTAGCATCACTTTTATGTGTGCTTATTTATATAGAAATGTTTTATTGATACAGCACTAAAATGTGTATCAATCTGGAAGTATGAAGTGTTTTGATTTGAACTTGACTCTCATTTGTTTGTGGACATTGGAAGAATGTGAATATAATATATATATAATTCACTATTGTAAGTTTGGCCAGGTTCTGAGCCACATTGATAATGTTGGAAAGTAAAACGAGATTTAGTCAATGTTATCATGAGACTGTTTGATGATGTAATTGATTATCTTGGTTAACCATCTATTAAATACTGATGCTTTATTCAATGCTTATATGTGGTTTAGTATATTTCTACTGGGCTGTGGCTCACCCTTTATGGGAACATCATTTTCAGGTCCAGGTGATAATCTACCTCCCAGGACTTAGCTTGGAAGGATTTGGATTGGGAAGACTATCTTTAATTGTTTGTTTTTATTTGTTAAATAAACAAGCCAAGGGCTTTATTTGTATTTGGGTTAGAACTCATATTTTGTGTCCAAGTGTTGGCTTGGAAGGATGTAAGCCCATAGGGCATTTAATTTGATGTTACAAGTAATGTTTTTATTTAGAAATACTCTGATGAATAAATTAATAAATTGTTTTCTTTAAATAAAGCATGTCAATGTTATTTATATAATGGATATATTTTGAGGGCGTTACAACTTGGTATCAGAGCGTACCGGGTTTGAATACTTAGGGTACGTGGGAAGTGATTAGTATCACAATGGGTTCGTCTCGTTTGATAGAGACATAGTGTAAAGTTAGATGCTTATGTGATAACATGTTTATGTGATTATGTGGGTATGGAATGTAGTTTCTAGGATGTTGATTGAACCCTTGAGTTTCTAGTAGTCTTGTTGGAAAGGCACTTGATCACTGCTGCTTCCAACCGGAACTATAGTAACGCATTGGGACTATCATTATCCGGGAATGAAATTCGTAGGTGCTTATGTGATTATGTGCTTACGTGGAATGAATTATTGTTGTCCAATCAAAACGAACATGCAATGTTTTGTTCCAATTTAGGTGATTTGGTCTATACTTGTTTGCTGCGCACATAACATAGTAATTCTAGGCTAATAAATGGAATAAGAACACATAATGCTTTCAAAAATGGATGTCATGGTTAGTAGAGGCCGATCTTCGGATCGAGTGAGAGGGGGTGCTCATAGCTGACCTTCCCCAATCGTACCCAAGATCCCGAACCGAGGCAACTTTGGTGATGACGGACATGTGGCCTTTGGCACCGAGTCAGGGTTTCCTAAATTCCCCCATAAAAAATATTTAGGTGGCGACTCTGTCTCTGGCAAAGCAGTCCATGTTTGGCACCTCTTTCAAAATCTGTTTTCTCAAAACGATTTGCCAGATTTGGACTCTTTGGTTCAAATTAAGAACCGTGACAAACAAATCGAGTCCAAACTATAGCGAGGGCCCCACGCGGGCGCATCTACAATGTGGATTGGAAAAAGTTAACAAATGCTGATCAGGAATTTTGACCAAATCAATAAATGCTGAGTTTTTTTTTTTTTTTTGAATAAAAAATTTAGAAAATTCAAATTGGGAGATTGGAGCTTCCCATGCACGGATTGTGTTTATAATTATCTATATATGTGAATTATTTATCACCCGTGCTATGCATGGAATAATTATAAATATTTATATTTGTTTTAGATTTTTTTTAAAATGTGAATTATGTTTTCTAAGATTTTTTATAAAAAGAATTTAACAATCTTATCACTAACCATAGTGTATGGGAGAAGTTGAAGAGGGTACTGCAGTAACTATGTACGGATTGTATTTATAATTATTTGTTTGAGGGGATTTTAAATGCTGATTAGGAGATTTTGACTAAATCAATAAATGCAGTCATGTGAAAAGATATGTGAATTGAAAAAAATTAATAAATACTGATAAGGGGAGTTTGACTAAATCAATAAATACTGAGGTTTTTTTTTTTTAAAAAAATAAAAAATTTAGAAAATTCAGATTGGGATATTGGAGCTCCCACAGGCCTTGGAGGTTAAAAACCCCATTTTGCTTAATATATAGTATAGATAGATTGTGATTTTTAAATTTTATTTTATTTTATTTTAAATGTCTTCTTTTTTTCCTTTTTTATATTATATTAAAATTTAATATTTTGATAATAATCATATGTGTTGGACTTTTTAAGGAATTAAATGTCTTTTTTTTTATTATATTATATTAAAGTTTAATATTTTGATAATAATCATATTAGGGGTGAGCGCGAGTCGGTTGCGGCCACGGAACCTCCAATCCGCCATCCATCCGCCAGATTGGCGGACTGGAGAAAATCAATCTGCATCCGTCCGCCAATCCGACGGATGTGGATTGAGCGGATTGGCGATTTGGCAGATGGATGCGAATCGGTTTGGCGATTTAAAATTTTATAAATTTTCAACATAATTCAACTTGTGCACTTCCTAAAAAAAAAAAAGAAGAAAGTATTATAATCAATGACTTAAAAAAATATTACAATCACTGCATATCTCACTCAAAATAAGAAAGTTTGAAACTTTAGAATATCACAATCACTGCATGTCTCATCCAAATACTACAATCACAGCATGCTTCATCCACACAAAGTATTACAATCTGTGGTTCTTAAAATATAAAAACAATTCAAACTACCAAAACCATGAACAAAGTAGTAGTAGAGATTATATGTCTCTGTATTGTTACATCTATATCTGTTTTTGAAAACAAAAACCAACCAATATATATCATATTTTCTATTTATTATTTTTAGAGATAGATTTAAAAACCAAAAAATATAGATAAATAATACGTTTATTTTTTTTTCAATTCAAAAAAGATATTCAAGTTGAAAACTTTTTTCAACAGAATATTTAAACTCTTTTTTAATTGAAAATACAAACAGAATATTTAAACAAACTAAAAACACAAAGTCTTATAAATTACTAGGGGTGCTCGCGGTTTGGCGGTTTGGTTGCGGCTAAAGGAATCTCAAATCCGCCATCCGTCCACAAGATTGGCGGATTGGAGAAAATCAATCCGCAACTGTCTGCTCGTCATCACGCATCCGTCCAAAATGCGGCGGATTGGTTCGGTTCGGTCGGTTTTGGCGGATCGATATATCCGCTGCTCACCCCTAAATAATATGTGTTGGACTTTTCAAGAAATTTTTTTTATGCTTGTTTTTAATCATATGTGTTGGGACTTTTCAAAGAATTCATATGTGTTGGATTTGGAAGAATTTTTTTTATGTTTGTTCTTAAAGCATTAAAGTGTTATTATGAGGATAAGACTTGGGAGTTGAGAGAAGATAATAAATGTTAAGATTTTTTTTTTAAATCAAAAAATCAAGAAATTTAGATTGGGAGATTGGAGCTTCCACAAGGCTTGGGGTTAAAAACTCCCTTTTGCTTAATATATAGTATAGATACTAGCCTATCACCCGTGCTATGCACGGGATAATTATAGATATTTATATTTGTTTTAGATTTTTTTAATACATAAATTATGTTTTTTAACCATAGTGTATGGAAGAAGATGAAAAGGGTATTACAGTAACTATACACTAGCATATCACTCATGCTATGCACGGGATAATTGTAGATATTTATATTTGTTTTAATTTTTTTTAATATATAAATTATATTTTTTAAAATTTTTTATAAAACTAATTTAACAATTTTATCACTAACCATAGTGTACAGAAGAAATTAAAAAGGCTACTACAGTAACTATGCATGGGCTATATCTATAATTATTTGTATGAGAGGATTTTAAATGCTAATCAGGTATTTTGACCAAATCAATAAATGCAGGCATGTGGATTGAAAAAAAGTTAATAAATGCTGATCAGGGGATTTTGACCAAATCAATAATGCTTTTTTTTTTTAAATAAAAAATTTAGAAAATTAAGATTGAGAGATTGGAGCTCCCACAAGGCTTGGGGCTTAGAAACCCCATTTTCCTTAATATATTTACAATTATCTATATATGTGAATTGCGATTTTTAAATGTCTTTTTTTTTTTAAATGTCTTCTTTTTTTCCTTTTTTATATTATATTAAAGTTTAATATTTTGATAAAAATTATATGTGTTGGACTTTTTAAGGAATTAAATGTCTTCTTTTTTTTATTATATTATATTAAAGTTTAATATTTTGATAATAATCATATATGTTGGAATTTTCAAGAATTTTTTTTTTAATATTTGTTCTTAATGCATTAAAGTGTTATTATGAGAGATAATAATCATATGTGTTGGGACTTTTCAAGGAATTCATGTGTTGGATTTCAAAGAATTTCTTTCATGCTTGTACTTAATGCATTAAAGTATTATTATGAGGGTAAAACTTGGGGGTTGGGAGAAGTTAATAAGTGCTAAGGTTTTTTTTTTTTTTTTTTAAATCAAAAAACCAGGAAATTTAGATTGGGAGATTAGAGCTCCCATAAAGCTTGGGGTTAAAAACCCTTTTTTTCTTAATATATAACTAGCATATCACCCGTGCTATGCACGGATTGTGTTTACAATTATTTATATATGTGAATTGCGATTTTTAAATGTCTTATTTTTTTTCTTAAAAAAAAAACTATTTTGTCTTCGATTCAGTTAGCATCTGATTCTATTTTTCCTTATTCACAAAGTTTTTCATCTATTTGATCTAAGTTTTCAATAAGTATTTTTATATTTTTATATTAAAGTTTAATATTTTGATAATAATCATACGTGTTGGACTTTTCAAGGAATTAAATATTTTCTTTTTTTATTATATTATATTAAAATTTAATATTTTGATAATAATCATATATGTTGGACTTTTCAAGAAATTTTTTTTATACTTGTTTTTAATGCATTACAGTGTTATTATGAGGAATTATAATCATATATGTTGGGATTTTTCAAGAAATTCATATATGTTGGATTTCAAAAAAAAAATTATACTTGTTCTTAATGCATTAAAGTGTTATTATGAGGGTAAGACTTGGAAGTTGAGAGAAGTTAATAAATGCTAATATTTTTTTTTTAAATTAAAAAATCAGAAAATTTAGGTTGGGAGATTGGAGCTCCCACAATGTTTGGGGTTAAAACCCCCTTTTGCTTAATATATAGTATAGACTAGCCTATCACCCGTGCTATGCACAGGATAATTATAGATATTTATATTTGTTTTAATTTTTTTTAATATATAAATTATGTTTTTTAAGATTTTTTATAAAAATAATTTAATAATCTTATCACTAACCATAGTGTACAAAAGAAATTAAAAAGGCTACTACAGTAACTATGCGCATGCTATATCTGTAATTATTTGTATGAGGGGATTTTAAATGCTAATCAGGGATTTTGACCAAATCAATAAATGTAGGCATATGGATGAAAAAGGTAATAAATGCTGATAAGGGATTTTGACCAAATCAATAAATGCTGAGCTTTTTTTTTTTAAATAAAAAATTTAGAAAATTAAGATTGAGAGATTGGAGCTCCCACAAGGCTTGGGGCTTAGAAACCCCATTTTCCTTAATATATTTACAATTATCTATATATGTGAATTGCGATTTTTAAATGTCTTTTTTTTTTTTGAATGTCTTCTTTTTTTTTTCTTTTTTATATTATATTAAAGTTTAATATTTTGATAATAATCATATGTGTTGGAATTTTCAAAGAATTAAATGTCTTCTTTTTTTATTATATTATATTAAAGTTTAATATTTTGATAATAATCATATGTGTTGGACTTTTCAAAAAAAAAAATTTATGCTTGTTCTTAATGCATTAAAGTGTTATTATAAGGGATAATAATCGTATTAATGCATTAAAGTGTTATTATAAGGGATAATAATTATACGTGTTGGGAATTTTTATAAGGGATGATAATTATATCAATGCATTAAAGTATTATTATAAGGAATAATAATCATATGTGTTGTGACTTTTTAAGGAATTTATACGTGTCAGATTTCAAAGAATATTTTTTATGCTTGTTCTTAATGCATTAAAGTGTTATTATGAGGGTAAGACTCGGGGGTTGGGAGAAGTTAATAAATGCTAAGATTTTTTTTTTTTAAATTAAGAAATTTAGATTGGGAGATTAGAGCTCCCACAAGGCTTAAGGTTAAAAATCCCCTTTTGCTTAATATATAGTATAGATAGATAGATAGATATATAGATATAGATATAGATATAGATATAGATATAGATATAGATAATATAATATAAATAGATAGATGTGTTGAAATTTTCAAGGAATTTTGTTTATGCTGGTCTTTAATGCATTAAAGTTTAATTATGAGGGAGTTTTGACCAAATCTCCCAAAAGGCATAGGGATTGGAAGAAGTTAATAAATGCTGAGGTTTTTTTTTTTTTTAAATCAAAAATTTAGAAAATTAGGATTGGGATATTTGAGCTCCCATAAGGCTTGTGGGTTAAAAATCCCCTTTTGCTTAATATATAGTATGGACTAGCATATCACCCGTGCTATACACGGATTGTGTTGGACTTTTCAAGAAATTTTTTTTATGCTTGTTCTTAATGCATTAAAGTATTATTATGAGGGATAATAATCATATATGTTGGAACTTTTCAAGGAATTCATGTGATGAATTTCAAAGAATTTTTTTTATGCTTATTCTTAATGCATTAAAGTGTTATTATGAGAGTAAGGCTTTGGGGTTGGGAGAAGTTAATAAATGCTAAGGTTTTTTTTTTTTAAATCAAAAAATCAAGAAATTTAGATTAGGATATTGGAGCTCTCATAAGGCTTGGGGTTAAAAACCCCTTTTTGCTTAATATATAGTACTAGCATATCACCCGTGCTATGTACGGATTGTGTTTACAATTATCTATAGATGTGAATTGTGATTTTTAAATGTCCCTTTTTTTTTTAAATGTCTTCTTTTTTTCATTTTTTATATTATATTAAAGTTTAATATTTTGATAATAATCATATATGTTAGACTTTTTAAGGAATTAAATGTCTTTTTTATTATTATTATATTATATTAAAGTTTAATATTTTGATAATAATCATATATGTTGGACTTTTCAAGGAATTAAATGTCTTCTTTTTT